>CAJNYU010002006.1:0-15784 GCA_905331475.1 Rotaria socialis | reverse complement strand
AAAAACGTCCCCCCCCCCCCCCCCCCCCGCCTACGATAGTTTTGACTAACGACTTACCCCCTCCCTCTTACAATTTTTCTGGTGACGTGTCTACGTACTTGTCAGATTGAACTTAATGTTACTTCTTTAAATATTTGCGCCAAGAAGTACGTTTCTCGTGAAGAATTAGATTAAATAGGGGGTTATAGAAACCGCAGGGCATTCACTTATAAATCATAGAACGAATGAACATATCGCAGTGACATAATTAAGTTTACATCACTAATATACATCCTTGTATCTGACAACACATAGTCGCGTACTGAGTAGTACGTAATCTTTCTGTGTATCTTTTCTCTCTACCCAGGTCGAAGCAACCGGCCCGGGAAACGACCGGTTCCCGCGCATTCCCGCGATTTCACGAAAGCAGTATTCCGGATCGGGAAATCTACGGATTTTTCCTGTAAATTCCGCCAAGTTCCTGTTGGTTCCCGCCGGAAATCACCGGAAAATTTCGTCCCGGAATCCTGCTTCCAGGGTCCGATGATATCCGGCGCTTTTCTGCACGTTCCGGTGCGTTTCCAGTATGTTTCTGGCCGGTTCCAATGAAATCTGCTCATTTCCGGAGGCCGGAAACATCGTCCTGGGTAGTTATCTTTTGCTTTCTCCGTATTCCCTTCTCTCTCAATACCTTGTGTCTCTATTTATCTTCTTCTCTCTTTCTCTCTGTTTCGCTCTCTCCTATTTATATTTTCTCCCGAGTATAAAAACTCGCGTTCTATGTGAAATAGCGGGCAGTATCAGAGGAGTATTGGGTTCTGTTTAGTTTTAAACAAGTTAAGTTAGCAGAACGTTGTGCTTTGTAACACGTACGATTGTATTCGGTTGTATTGAAAGACAACATACAGAACTCATTTTGGACAAGAATAAACTTATCGTGTGGATTTTTTGTTAATATTATATACACACTGGCAAAGATATATAGCTGATACTGATCCACACTTTGTTGTCCATTATCCTACCAGGATATATACGCAATTCAATATATCTCGATAGTTATTCGAAGAATATTTACGCGGCCTAAATATGTTTTCCTTACAATATTATATAACATATGACTAGAAAAAATGTTTCGATAATGAACTGGCTTCGTAGCAGTCCTATATATCCTGTATTTCCTATATTTTAAAAATTTATCCTATAATAGCCCTGGTCGAACAGTCCGGCCTGGAAACGGCCGGTTCCGAGTAGTTCCGTTGATTTTGTGGAAGCAGTATTCCGGTTGGAAATTTTTCCGGTGATTTCCGATCAATTCCTGCCGGAAAACACCGGAACTTGGCAGGAATTCGCCGGAAAAGTCCAGCCGTATTTTTGACCGGAATACTGTTTCCATGTTCCAGCGATTTCCCGTGTTTTCCTGCAGAATATGGCGACTTTCACGCGTATTCCCTGGAGTATTCTACGGGATCCGGGGACCGGAATGTTCGACCCGGGAGACTATATTTTGAGATTTTTTCGTATATTCCTATTTGTTTTTTGAAAAACTTGAAGATTCTTCTAAAAAAATTCAAAAAACTACTGATAAGTGTTCAACACATTATTTAAATATTGTCAGTGACAATTTGTATGGCACTTATTTCCTATTGGTTCATCTAGATGAAACACTGCTTTCTNATCTAGGTCCCATGCACTGACGCCGAGATTTAACATACCCAGAAATTCTGGATAAAACGCTGCTTTCTATTATCAAAGATTATCTCATAATAGACATGTTCATCTACATTTGTTAACATTTACATTCTACATTTGTCAATACTATTCTTATCTGGTTCTAGATTTCATCTTTTATTTTAAAATTAAAATTTTGAAATTGATTTTACTGATTTTGCTCATGTTCAAATTAATGTTACCATATACGAAGTTTCGCCCGCACTGGTTGAACAAAACAGACTCTGAATGCCGTAATGTGAATAAATGTACTTTATGTAACACATAGGAAAACAAAAGCTCATTGAAATAATTGGAGTGTGGGTGGGTGGGTGTCAATGTGAATGTGTGAGTATTTTGTTCAGAAACTCACCCACATCCTAAAGTGCATGTATGTCCAATAGTGAAAATAAATCGAACATAAATTAGTTTTTTTTATGTTTTAAGAAAATCTTGCTGCTCCATTACTTTTCGAAATTCAATAATATTTTTATTTAGCTGATTAGATGTACGTGCAAAAAAAAACACATTATCACCTTCAATGCTGTTGCAGTGATTTTTCGGTGTCTAAATCTTTTTCTGGAATAGATTTTTGATCCTATATTTTTCCTATATAGTTGAGGGCGATCCTATATATTTTAGACCTATTCTATACAGGAATTCCTATTTTTTTTGAGAGAGCCGCTGCGATGCCAGTTAATATTTTAATTTGAAACTGGCCTTAGTCGTAATGTTTATGTGCCTATCGAAAACAAAATGAGTCATTTTTTTCTGCACAATCATCTGTAGAACATCAAAAATAGGCAGAGCAACGTTTATTCTCTTATCTAGCTGTGAGCAAACAAATAGGAGTGATGTAGGCAATAAAAGACATATACTAGTGCAAAATCATGCTTCGTATGTTATAATTATATGCAGAGTCTTTGTAGAGTAAATCTTTACAACACTTATCAAGAAGCTAATTGATAATTATTATCGGTGTTCTATCGATAAAATCTATTTTTTAAATATTCGGTAATACATTAATTATCCGCGTTATAACTTAAACCACAAGTGAATTGTTGTTGGTTAATAAATTAATCGGAAACAATATCATCATTGTTTATTTGAAGCCAATAGTATGAGACTATGTGTAGAAAATATTTGGATGCAGATCAACATTTTTTTAGTATATGTTTTGATCCATTTCGACGTTCATGGCTCTAGATTGGAATATTCACATGCAGCCCGACACGATATACCTATATGTTCCTTGGCGCTGCGGTCTGCATCGAATACACATCTACAAGAGAGCTATGACGTGATTGTGATTGGTGCAGGTGCTGCAGGTTCTATTGTCAGTACGAAGCTTGCTACTGCACTAGATATGAAGATATTGCTCGTTGAAGCTGGTATTCAAACGGGATCCAATGATAATGAAAACATAACAGATCCGGCTCTATGGCTTAATGTGGTACATAATGACACTTTAGAATGGCATTTTACTACCGTAGCTCAAACGGCATTGAATAATAGAACCATTAACCTTGGATTTGCAAAAGGTACAGGAGGCAGTGCCATGCATAATGCGATGGGATATGTTAGAGGAGGACAAAGGTGGTAAGTATAAGAACGAGTAATTTTATGGTTTCATCGTATGTTTCATAGAGAAAACTGTCTTCTAAATGAGTACTGCCATTTTTGTTTACCTATGACTGTAAAACTTCAATTTGGATTACACTTTCTTGTTTTTAACTAGAATTCAAAAAACAATTAGTTAGTAAAGATTTATTTAATCGTATCAAATATGTCTTTTTGGTTTCTTTTAAATAATCTAGATATCTGATATTTTACTTGCAAGGAAACAATATAACAGAGTTTTAAATTTAAAAATATAAATTGTTCATTCGAGCTCAGCTTTTCCTAATAAAAATGTGGTGAGAATGAAATAAAAGTTATTTTTTAAGTTTTGAACTAATTGAAGTATCTATCATGAGTCTAATCTAGCATTTATCTGATGATACAAGATCTATTACTTCATCACTTTAGCAGACTTGATTTTATGAGAAAACTTAGCTTATTAAAAATCAGAATGTGCTTGAATTACTTGTTTCTTTTTTTGTACGATGTGTATAAAGTCTTCTTCACATGAGTTATTTTAAAATGTTTGAATCAGTGATCTTTCTCAAAGTTCGAATGAGAAGCACTAAAAATAAAAGCAAAACTGCAATGTAAATAATGCATGTTCTAATTGCAGCTCGTGTCTTTATTCTATTTCTAGGATGGATGCTTGGGAAATGAATGAAGGTGTCGTGAACTGGAATTCTGAAACAGTAATACCATATTTTGATGCAGTTGAAGAAATTTTAAGAGTTGTTTATCCTGCTAATGACACCCAAGGACTGGTCGATGCCATTTTTCAAGCAGCAAGAACAGCAGGATTTCCCTATAATCCGTCTTATAATCATGGGCCAGATATGCTTGGTATGGCAAATTTTGTTATGAGTATCAATGACGTTGGCACGAATATGACACAACAGGCAAAATCGATGTACAATCGAGTTACATCGTATCAAAAATATCTTCAAGCATTACAGCCAGCCAATTTACAACTGGTTACTGGTCTACAAGTTATTGGTTTCAACTTTACTAACGATCCACTTCCTACCGTTGATCATGTCGAACTATATAGCGAAGAGTATCAATGTAAACATTCAGTTGCTGTCGAAAAAGAACTCATCCTCAGTGCCGGAACTATTAATACGCCTAAACTTCTACAATTGAGTGGTATTGGCAATGCTACTTATTTAAAATCGTTGGGTATCGAAGTTGTAAAAGATCTTCCAGGAGTGGGTATCAACTTACGTGATGATGTAGTTGTGAATTTGGTTTATACAACTGATTTTGTCGAAATAGAAAGCCCGCCTGCTTCTTTTCTAAGTGCAGTGCTATTTGCAGTTGATAATAGTACAACACAACAAGTACCTTATGTCGATGGAACCGGTAGCTTAACCAATATCGAAATGTTATTTAGCACAGGAAATATGATTGGAAATTCGTGGCCATCTGATTGGCAAAACTCATTAGTTTTATCACCCAATATTCAACAATGCAAGTCAACGGGTACAGTTAAGATAGAGAATTTAAATCCATTGATAGCTCCTGCGATTGATCCTGCCTATCTAAGTGTAGAATCAGATTTTGATCGAGTAATTAACTCGATTTTGCTTAGTAGAAAACTTCTCTCTCAGCCCAGTTTTGCAAAATGGAATTTTCGTGAAGTTTTGCCTGGTGCCAATTATCAAACTCGTGATGAATTGATTGAATGGATTCGTGGAAATGCTACTACAGGATTTCACTACATCGGCACATGTAAGATGGGAACTGGTCCATTAGCAGTTGTAAATCCGGCCGATATGAAAGTTTGGGGAGTTGAACGTTTGAGAATTATTGATGCATCCGTAGCTCCATCGTCATTCTCAGCCAATACACAATCCCTGGTTTATGCAGTGGCCGCAAGAGCAGCCGATCTTATTGTGGCAGAGTACAGACAAAAACAGAAACTCCATGACTAGTATCACTTGCATGTTGCTTACCTCGATGGCTCGCAGAATTTAACAACTATCACGCAAAATATTGTTGTATTTGAAAATTATTACATTTTCTATTTCAAATTTAACCTGGAGACAATAAAAGGTCCTATGTTATTATTTTTTCTTAATCAACTAACCTTGAATTATTAGAAAGACTTTTTTCACTAAAATTTTTTGAGTTTCGGTAAGCAGAATTGTTACTATTAAACTTTTCTATGGTTGCTTTATTTCAGTAGTATTAGAATATATTTAGGTGAACAACGATCTATACAGGTAAATGAAAAAGAGACATGCAGTATATGAAACGTTCTGTATGGGTATGAATATTATATATTGAAAACAGGATCTTGCAGAGTCACTACATCGAATAATACTAAATTCTTTGTCGCTTTATATCTATTTTCAAATTAATTACAATAATCAACGATTGTATGAATTTAACTCTTGTTGTTCCGTTCAGAAATCATTTTCTCGTTGAACTCCAAATGATCTAGGTCTGAAACGAGATCAAACTTGTCGATAGTCAGCCCATCAAGGGGGAAAGTGTAGGCGTGGAATCCCCAGCGTCTCAGCACCTGCAGCATCTTTTCCATAGTGAGATTTACTTCAATCGTATGAAAAAGAATCGGGAAAACTACCTTAATTTGCAATAGCAAAGGTGAATTTTTTCTTGAATTATTCACAGAATCTGAATGAGAATTGTTTCAGAATAAAAAAGTCAACAGAAAAAGAGAAGTATCTTTCGAAAGTAATCATATATCAAATTGCAAAATGATATACCAAAAACTTTTGATCCTTCTTTTATCAGTGTGAGAACTAACACTGAGCTCTGATTATTTTTCAGCAGTTTATTTTTCATTTTATCACCATTGCATTTGTACAGCTTCTGCTATCTCTCAGGTATAAAAAAAAGACATTGTACGAAATGCCATACTCCTTGGTAAAAAAAACCTGCACGTAATTTTATTAGCTTGAAAATCATCATTAAATTGTAATTTTTTTCCAATTCTATTGTGTATTTCATGAAAACTCAATTTTTAACACCTGAGGTCACCCTCAAGAGTGGAAAATTTTTTTTTGTTCTGGTTTTAATATAGATAGTTATATTTCCATAAAGCTAAGCTTTCTGATTACAAGTATTGTCTCAGTTTTGAATTTCATCGAATAATAAGAAAGATATGAAGCACTCTCTCGGAGCCTTAAAAAACAGTTACTGACCTAAAGATCCATGAATATTCGATTTATCCTGTTTAAAAATAGGTCCGTTCGATGCACAATGTTTTTTTTTCTATCAGAATATATAAGAACGACTAGATATTCAATCTTTTTTCTCTCGATAAATTCCAAATATCACCCCGATGGGGTCATACAGTTACAAACACTGCTTTTCTCAGTCTTATTAAGTGTAGTTTTTCGAGGTGTACCAGTTAGATTTTCTTACTGGATACGTAATTAAGTGTGCTCTTTCTAATAAAAGAGTTTTCCACTTAAAACTCGATGTAATGTAAAGCGTTTTCGCTTCAGTACTAGTGTTGGAAGCGAATTTCTATCATTGCTTGGCTGATACTTGATAGTTTCAAACAGAATAATTCCTACGCGGCTGAAAATAAATATTATATTTGTTTTAAGCACAAAATCTGAGCGGATCTAATTATTTATATAAGTTTTGTTTTCGGTCAGGTTTTTTAGTCTGGTCCCGTTCAGGATCATATGAAAACAAAATATCTTATTCAAAACAACTATTTGATTGATTATTAATTGATCTATTTTATTTATCTCAAACATCACTCCCAAAGTTTGGAAACTTTTAACATTGTCCACATGGTTCTTGGAATAAGTTATTTTTTTCGTTATCCATGACGGGGACCAGAGGTAAAAATCTGACCGAAAACAGAAGTTGTAGAAATAATTAAATCGAATTAGATTTTGTGCTTAAAACAAATATAATACTTATATTCAGTCAAATGGGAATTAACCTATTTGAAACTATCGAATATCGGTCACAAATGACAGAAATCCGGTGTCAAGAGTAGTATTGGAGCGAAAACGCTTCACATTACAACGAGTGTTAATTTGAAAACAGTTTTATTAGAAAGAGCATATTCAATTACGTATTCGGTAAGAAAATCTTTCTGGTACTTCGAAAAGCTACACTTAATAAGACTGAGAAAAGCAGCATTTCTAACTGCATGACGCAATCGGGGGTGGGATTTAGCATTTATCGATAAAAAAAAATTTGAATATCTAAGTCGTTCTTATGTATTCTGATAGACAAAAACATTCTGTATCGGCGGGGCTTATTTTCAAACAGTATAAATCGAGTATTCATGGACCTTTGGGCCAATAGCTGTTTTTAAGTCTTCCCGAGAGTGCTTCAGGTCTTTCTTAGTATCCAATGAATTTTAAAATCTATAAGATGGCATTTACGACCAGGGAACTTAACTTTATCGAAATATAACTACTTGCACTAAAATTTGAACAAAACGTTTTTACGATTCTTGAGGGGTGCTGCAGGTGTTAAAAATTGAGTTTTCATAAAATACACAATAAACTCGTGGAAAATAATCAGAATCCAATGATGATTCTCAAGCTAATAAAGTTAGATGCAGGTTTTCAGTGAATCCAGGTTCTTAATTTGGCACATCTCTGTTTTTATTGTGGAATTAGTGTATTCACCAAGATCGAGGGAAACCAATGAGTTTAACAGAGAATTATGTCATCCTGTTGTATACTTTTCCTTTATTTTACTGTTTCTTTTCCACAACTAGTAACATCTTTGGCATATTTCAGCATCTCTAGGACTTGTTTAGCACCTTCAGCACTTTACAGTAAAATTTGGTGCTTGGAGCCAACACTTTCCCCCTTGCCTCGAACACGTAAAACTAAAAACAAGCGAGAGAGTTCTAGGACGTTTCTAAGTCGGAAAAATAGTTTTCAGTAATATGAAATAGAAACTTGACTTTGTTTGATTGTAGCCAGCACCCGCGAAATTTAGACGTTTGTGTCACTATCCGGTGAAAACTAGGCAAAGGGTGTGGGTGTGACTATCGAGTACAATAAGAACACCCACACCCACACCCTCAAGACGATTTGATTTAATAGATTTTTCTCAGTGACTGTAGCTTTTGCAGCATTAAGACGAAAACAAGTAAACGAAGTTACTCTTTCTAATTAGAAACGAAGTCTAGAATCTTAATTTAAAATTTTTCAGGTCCTATGCTCAAATGAATGCAAAGTGTCGCATTATTGGAGATAACGAGAATAGTATATATTTTTTAATTTCTTATTAAATTTTACTTACGAGATTTTATGTTGTTGTTCAGCGCTTTACTAATGTTAGTGTACTGTAATGATTATATACAAACTTACATTACTCATGCATTACTTGTTTTTATGAAACAGTATTTTTCATCTTTAGTAAAGTAACAGACAGCTATTTAATTGCCTCAGTGTTATTTTTTACTATTGAGTTGAACATGTTTACACACGTATATTTTGTTTCAGTGAGGTTACTCCTTTTTATTGTTAATAAAGGCTAGCAAAATAACAATTAGCAAGAAAAAATTATTCATTTATTGAAAAATAACTGTGACGCATAGAATGGTGAGATTTACCACTTGATTAGTTTTTATTTTCTATGATTTCTTCATCATCTTCTGCTAGTTCAACTTCGATTTCCCACTTACAACCAAAATAATGTACACTTAAAATTTTCAATTTCGTTCCAACAGCTAAAAGTGCTTCTTTTTCTTCTGTAAACATACTCCATTTCCAAATATTTGCTAGATTTTTCTTCGCCTTGTCAGTTGAATTTTCAGTCTTTAAAATTAATAGAGCATTACCAGAATAAACAAGTAAACGATCAATTGTAAATGATGTAAATGAATTTGTATAATAATAATCATTTCGTCTATCAATATAATATTGAATTTCTGTACTACTTAGATTTACACCACGATAATAAGTATGTTTAATATTTGATTGAGTTAAAGCTCTTATTAATGAACGTAATTTATTAACATAAATCCAATCGATTTCATCTAAATTTTCACTTAATAAATTTAAATTTGTTTTTATGTAACATTTGTTAGAAAGACTATTTGTATAAGATTTTAAAACATCTAACATATCATCTGTAAGTTCATACTCATTGATTTCAGTTGGATAGACTTGTTTGAAATAAGATCGATATGGATTTCTTGTTAACAATTTACAATTTAATAATTTCGTTGTATAATCATAATGAAATGAATCTGTTTCATAATTGTTTGTAACAGAAACAAGTTTCTTTGGTAAAAAAGGACTTGTGTCAGCATCGAAAATACATTCCATCATGTGCCGTGCATTAAAAAAAAATGTGGCGAAAGAAAAACAACATAGAAGTCGTACTTGCATTACGATTGTGCAATCTTGGAAAAGAACGAAAGAGAATCAAATGATAATGACGATGATTTAGTTGTTTGGCAAACAAAATCACACACCGAATCATTATACTTACTATGATCATTCATTATGATTTATAGATAATAAGTTTCATGTAGGAGAACATATTGCATGGTTCATAGACTTCAAACCCACATAATGCAAAATTCTATTTTAATAAATACTAAAGATGTACTATTCAAAGAAATTTTGACTCAATTTAGTGAAATCTATATTTATATGGCTCAGTCTAAGAAATCTTACTATTGAGTGAATATTTTCTGTGAATAATTAGTAAATAGTATGAAATGAATTTATTTAGAGTAGATAGTGAGTTGCTGAATTTTGAAGTAGACTTAACTTTCCGTTTCGTTCTTGTTGCCAAATTCGAATTTCTTATTTACCAAGTTAGTATTGAAACTAAGTTTCAACTGCACGAGTAATCATGACAGCTTAAACGGACATGGTTACGAGTACTAATATCAAATAGATCTCTTGATAGGTTTGCATAATTATTTATTAGAAATTATCGTTTTGTAGTGAGATCATTTATAATGTTTAGTTCAAGATAAAATCATCGCACAAAATGAAAACAACCTGTTCATGTCGAATGAACAAGAAAGAAAGAAAGATATTCTAGTTTTGAGTTTATAATCAAGAATTATCTACTGATGTTGTTCTAGCGGTAAATGGATTCAATTTTCAATTGTAGTTAGATGAAGAATTTGTTTTAAACTTTTCTTGTGCTATTTTCAATTGATCCATACTTTCTCTCACCAGAGGATTTTTGAAATCATATGCAACAACATTCAATCCAGGAAAATTAAATTCTAATAAATCTTTTAAATTCTTCAATAAATCCAAGCTAGGTGCATATGTTCCCGACCAATTATCGAACACTAATTCCCATTCATCATCGCATCGATCCCATCCAAATCTAGGACGAGGATGAAATTGACCAGCATAACGAACAGATTCACAACAATTGGCATGTAACGCATGTTTACTTGCAAAATCAGTAAAATATCCAACACCTGTTTCACTAAATCTTCATGTATTATCATCAATAATGTAAGTATAAAGACATGATCTCATGCGTTTGGTCTTCTCATCTGAAAAAATCAATGTCCATAAATCATTAACATTGTTTAATCGTCCCATTTCATTATTTTTTATTGTTCGTCCATAAAGCATTTTATGTGCTAATTTAATGGCATTTTGTTTAGCCACCGAACGTGGAGATTCATCAAAAATTGTTTGAGCTATTCGATATTGTCGATTCCATGGTTGACGATCATGTGGACGAAAATATACTGATATACGTCTTAAGTTAATTTTCCATGTTGAATAAACATTATTCTTATTCAACATAGTTAAATAACCAGCAATAGGGGAACTATGTCGAGTATAACGACAAGGACCATCGAATGTATATCGAGGAAGTTTCTTACTTGATTCAGGTGATTCTACTGATTCAATAGTTAAATGAAAACGACCCCTATCGCCGCCATTTGAATCTAGGATTCGATGACCCTCTGGCAGAGATTTGTAGTTAGGCAAATCGCCAATTTCAAATTGACCTATAAAATCATCTTTAAGCGAATTGTCGTTCTTGTCATAGACAAAAACAGTCAGTTTGGCATTGTGTGGAACATTACGAACAATCCATTCTTCATCGGCCCATTTAGGTGATAATGTATTGCTTTGAATTGTTGACCTAAAATGTCAAGTTATAAACAGAATTTACAGATTTCCATACGTGCATATATGAAATTTCATCCTCAAATTGTGCAATGAAATATGGATCAGCTCCGCCAAGCAAATCCATAGTAGGTAAATTCTAGAGAAATAAAATCTTTAAAATACAACAAAAATAAATATTGATCGAAACAAACTTCGGCAAATAGAAATCGAATGACCACATCTTGCCCAGTAATCATCTCTTCATACGCTGATGGTATAATATTAGGAAGTATTAATTTAAGACCCGAAAAAAGCGAAAGCGTCGCCATCAATGACTGATTGTTAGTGATTGTTTCTTACTCGTTTTGCCGCGTTTAGCTCTTACACTTTCACATGACAACAGTCGCCAACTCAACGCAATATGTCACATTTAGTTTCTCCATTATGTTTGTTTCTTCTATTGCTTACCTTTACTTTAACATACAATACCTCATTGTTACATTTATCAACGTTGATGATTTAGATTATATGTACATCGTTATTTGATGAGAAAGAAAGAAAAAGGCAAATGATTAATTTTTACCATTATATGCATTACACATGTTTCGATGATAGTTTCTGATACAAATGGGGCTCAAAGCCTTTAAATAATTTTTATTCCAACTGAAAATCAGTAGTGTCTCACAAAACTATTAGTAAACAGGTCAATAACTATGTGATCGAATGTTGCACTATAATTTTAAATTTGTTCGGATTGAATAGAAATTTTATTGGGACCATATTCGTAAGACCCAAGTACACAAAAATTTTAGAATGAATTCTCTTAGAGTAATTTGCTATCAAAACGGAGATCATCATCTGTTTTTATTTCTACTGGATCCAATTTAATCATTGGATACTTCTATTCCCTAGACTGAAAGGCTAGGGTCTAGAAACGGAAATTCACCTGTGTCTGTCTGTCTGTCCGTAACGCTTCGTACAAATGACCACACTCATAGTACAAAGTACCATGATCATCGTACAAAGTACCACAGTCATCGTACAAATGACCAGTCATAGTACAAATGATTACAGTCATAGTACTAAGTACCATGGTGATAGTACAAAGTACCAGGGTCATAGTACAAACGACTATACCCATAGTACAAAATACGACAGTCATTGTACAAATGACTATAGTCATAGTACAATATACCAGGGTCGTGGCATACATGATGATAGTTATCGTATTTTGAAACATGAAGGCGGCCATTTTGATATGGTAACTGTGATACATTGGACTACGAATAGGGCCGCTTGTGTCATGACTACAGTGCTTTGTATCATGGGTATGGGTTTGCGCTACATTTCTTGTAAGAATATCTATATTAAAAGAGGAATACTTCATACTGACGATATAGGTGACTATTAAAAGTTGAAACCGCTAAAGTCTTGATATAATTGGTAGTATTAGTCAGCACCTGCTGAGATTTATCTTTGTGTGATTAATTTGGAGGTTTCGATAAGTCCATAAATATCGTGGGATAGATCTGACTTTCTTAAGGGTGTGGGCGTGGAAAAGAGTGAAACTTAGCATAGATTAATGACAATGGCGAGAGTGTTCCTGTGGGGAGGGGTGTTGGAAAATACATTCAGAATGAAAGAACACTGTTGAAATATGCAAGTCCTGTAGAAGAATGAATCCTGAAAAAAGAAGTTCCGATAACCTGTGGTTTTCTAGGTTCTGGAGTCAGACAGAGGCTAGCAATCTTCCATTTCTACGGTCGTATATCAGTCTGGTGTTAAGCTAATCGACACTCGGTTAGCGTTACTTGTTAGATTTAAAATCGTATGTCATTAAGTGCACTCATCATCGGCAAAAACTACGTTTTTCGTATGTTATGAATTGATAAGAAAATCGCCTAATTCAGATTCTGCTCGAATAGAGTGACGCATACTGTTTCAGTTCGATTTTTCATATTGTCTTTCCTACTGATCAAAAGTAGGACATCAGTCTTAGCAACAAAATTATATTCAAGTTCTAGAAGTCGTATTTTATTTATTCAAAATAATATGATTTATTTAGGCATCAAAACTTCATGTGTTGTATTTTTTTCTCGCTTATACAAATAAATACACGTAGCAGCAATAATACCGATACCTAATTCAATACATAAAACAATAATAAGAGCTTGTGTATCTGGTGAAAGTTTTCTTGATGATCGCTTTTTCACTAGTTGATTAAGTAACGATGCAAGTCTATGACCTGCTTGTGCTAAACGTTGATCAATAAGAGGCCAATTTCGATTGAAATATTTTTCCCCTAATGTAAACTTTAATGAAGTATTAATTCTAATATTATTATCATCTAAATAAACTTGTTTACAAACATAATTAACACTTTCATCAATCCATACTTTGTAATCATTGTATGTTTCATTATTTAATAAAGATTGATTAAACATAAGTGATTTTAAATATTCATAATAAAGATTAATATCCGATTGAAAATGAAGATCAATATGATTATTAATTATTTCAACGTCCCATATTGTATGAAGATTTGTTAGATTTTTTTCATTTAAAAAAAAACCTAAAACAAAATTTTGAATTAAATTGAACCAAAGAAAAATTAATTGTACCTTTAACAATATTTCCACCGAAATCTCCTTTAAAACCACAATGTAAAGGCTGATGAACATCACCAACAAAATGAACAAGAAAGAAAAGAGCTTGCTGCTGTTGAACATAATCACATTTATTATCAATTAATCTTTGTGAATAATTTTTTAATGCACCTTCAACACATCTATCATTTAAACAATCTCTCGTTGAAATATATTGACAGTTCCAATCAGGTGTATTTATGTAATGTAATTCACGAGACCACTGCCAATTCATATAATCAAGTGGATTTGTATCCGGATAGAGTATAAGATCAGGCCATGATGCTATTGCGCTTAAATTACCCGACAAATCCGATGGTATATAATTGTAAACCCACTTGTAAGTAGATGAATCCAATTGACTTTGAGCAAGACGTGCAACAAGACTATGACCAATGGGTCCCCAAGCAAAAGTACTTGAAAATATTTGATAGGAAAATAGAACGAAGTGTAATATCGATATTGACATGATATCAAATGTTTGTTAACGAACAGAAAAGAAAAACAATTTATATCGTAACGAATAATGAATGTTTCATCGATGGTGGTCAAATAGATAAATGGAGGGTATGAATGGAAGATGTGAATCATTTGCTTATTTTGTATAAATCATTTTCTTCGATTGATCATCAGTTAAAGGTTTTTGAAATTTTTTGTGAAACGAAATATTGCATTTATTTAATTATTAAAATATTTAAGAAATAGTTGTTCATCTGCTGTCTACTAGACAATATATGTTATTTTCAAATAATTCCATTCAACTTTTTCTTCGTGTAAAATGAATCATAAGAACATATCGACATATCGAGTTTGATTAACTGACAGAAGTTATCCTTTAATTTTAATAAAGTCGGTTTAATGAGAACTATTTTTGTTTTTTGTTTTTCTCAAGAGTTCGGCTCAATGAGAAACCTATAATTGGCATGAAACTTATATTTTAGAAAACTTCTGTATTTCGATTATCAATCGAAACATTCAATATTGAACTGCCATCAATTTTCTAAGGAAAAATCCATTCGTTCACTAAAAGCATTCTAAAAAATATCTCTTTGTTATGAACGTTACGCTGTGTCCCCTTTCACATTAGTTCAAATGAACAATGAAGAACAATTAACCCTCTATTCTATTTATTATCAGATGAAATCCAACACAATTATTTTTCTAATCACAACATGTTTCTAATTGTTAAAGCAAATGGAGTTTCTCGTTGGCTGCATCATACCATTTACCATCGCCTATACAAGTATAAGTACAGAAATGCGTTCGCACATCGTTGTATACGAACAATCTGTAGATACATTTAAGAATATCCTTAGTTCTTTTCATAAACAGCTTGGACTTGTATTCGTATTTAGCTGCTAGAGATAGTGCATTAATAAAATAGTTAGTATTTGACTGTGATTCCTTATAACGAACAAGTCTGATAATTGATTACTGAGTTTATAATTTTAAAATTAATTATTAACTTAGTTTCAGTTCGCTTGAAACATATTCTAATTTGAGTGGCATTGAAGACCAGTCATTGTAATAAGAACTCTCTAACATGCATCTAAAATAAGTTTCATGAACCCTTAGATGACAAGTAAAGCTCATCGACATCGAAAGTCAATTCACTGGGCCCTAGACTGGCAGTGCTGAGGAGAAGAAATGCATGGACAAGACAGAAAATCCGTTGTTTGTGCCAGTAGCTGTTGGCGATATTTTTAAACAGATCTGTAAACGGGGTGGGAATAAGTGAAACTGAAGTAAGAATTAGACGAAAATTAAAGGTTTCAA
>CAJNYU010002003.1:79443-99059 GCA_905331475.1 Rotaria socialis | reverse complement strand
TTTCTTTGTATCAGGAAAGGAAGCGAAAAAATAGTCTTTGTTTCTCCAACCATGTAATGCAAACCGACATCAAACTTGACACAAATAAATGTCAGACATACATGATGAAAGTAGAGCCTCAGAAGAAAATAAAGCAAGGCTCATCGTGTATAAGCGTTCTTCTAACAATTATCGAAATGTGTATTATTAGGGGTAGCAATAACTTTTTATTGCTACCCTTAAACTTCCATAGGGGTAGCAATTGATACCCCTCGCATAGCTGGCGCGCCGCCTATGGAAAGATGTACAATATAAATTTCACGATACCCGTGTCTAACGATAGGAATAGTAGAAAGGTCTAAAACGTTCACAAGAAATTGTTCTCCTTAGCGAGTTTTTCTATGAAAAGTTTCAACTCAAAATTCGAACATCAATTTTTTTGAATATCTCGGGGCGGGGGTGGGGCAGGCACTCAAAAAAGCTCATACCTTAGAAATAGACTAGTTTCGTCACAATAAGCTATCCGCCCAAAATATTTTTAGCGTATTCATAACTCATCGGAAGCTACATAATGTAAGTAGTTTCAATGCAAAAGCGATTGAACACTTGGTGACCCTCCCTCGCTAGTTTTAGGTCGCCGACGTTGTCAATGTACTTTTATGTTACTCCGCTTTCTATTTGCACGCAGTAGCGAATTTCAGCCTTTTAGCATTGATTGCATCTGAGTGATCAGTATCCTATTCACATCACTTCGTAGTAATCTTTGAAATCATGAAAATAAATTCAATCAAATTCATTTGCATGCTGTTCTTTCGATTCTATGTTGTTCATCAGCAAGTATTCATATTATATTTGTTAGTTTCAATTAAATTTCGATGATTACTTTCACCAATATTTACTCGAATAATCACCAACGATGACGACAACAACAATGATTTCATTCTTCAAATAGTATATTATTTACGAAAAATATGAATAAAAACAAATACTCATTTGTTAACCATTTTAGTAACCATCTTTTTTATTCGTAAAGATTTATTTATATATATATATATATATAAATATTTCTATAATTTAATTCTTTTTCGTAGAAAACAAAAAGCAAACCAACCCAATGGTCTTCGTCCTCCAAATAATATATAGAAAATCAAAAGGAAAGCACCTATACCATACGACCAGAAAACTGTAGATTCCCGTGGTAAACGGCAATGTGATACTCGTTCATTGTTTGTTGTTATTGATAAAAGCATTAATGATGGATCATCACGGTTACGCCAAGAAAATGATGGAACTGTCCATTCCGGAATTACTTTACCTTTTATATCAGTGTGTTCTGTATAACAAAAATTATGTGTATGAGCTGTGAAAACAAGACGTGGTTTTATTTTCTTTAATAGATTATCCGATGCTTCTCGTGATAAAACATCATAACGTTCTTTATGTCGAGTAGATTGAGACAGCGAAGACTACAAAAACAAAAAAACAAATTGATTAAATATGTAATTTAAAAGAAAAAAGATCGATTTTATTGCTTTACTTGTCTCCATACTGAACAATTTGCATCTGACTCACGATATAGTGGAAAATGTGATAAAAATACAGGTTTAGTTGCTAATCCAGATCGATGAAGTTCATTAACAATTTCATTCAGTTCTTTTTCAGCGCGTGCACATAAGCGACATTGATCACCTTCGAATGCCATTGAGTTAATCAATATGAAATTAATATCATCATCATGGATTGTAATTAAACGTACATGTGGCGCTTGAAATGATTGTTCAAAACGTTCTAAACGACCATCTGATACATCATAATGAAAGCCGATATCATGATTTCCAGCAAGTGCATACAATTTTGTACTTGTTGGAACAGAAAATAATGAATTAAAACGACGAACAGTCTTTTCCCATTCATGATCTGAACACCATTTTCCTTCGTCAGTTAAATCGCCAAGAAAAAAAATAACATTAGGTTCAAATAGAAATCGTGCCGATTGAAATGAACGATACATTTGCCATTCACGACGTAATTTATCAAGCCAATGGCCTTCACGTGAACCAAGTAGATGTGTATCTGCTATAAACATGACATGTAATGGCTTTCGATAGGGATCATTGGGTGGTCGAGCACTAAAATCTTGATCTATTTTAGATAATTGTGGCCATGAACAACCCAACAAAACAAAATAATAAATCAAAAATTCACAATAAACAAGTAAGAAGAATATTAAACAAGCAATTTTAGCTAGAAAATGTAACATTGCTGGATAACAACAAACATTAGCTGTCTTCATATGAATCGAAATGTTTTGTATGTAATTAAATTGTACGATAAAACCTGGAACATAATGATTGCTTTTTTTCGAATGTTTTATCACTGAAGCATACAGAACATGACCTATTTGAAATCACTATCTGAAGGTACAATTAAATAAACACTTAAGAGAATATTTATGAGATATTTAGTTTTTTAATTTTAATATTTTGCTGACATTGATTTGCGACATACAATAGAAACCAGTACAAGACAAAAAATAACATTCAAGGAATGAATCTAAGGTTTTGGATTGTGAGATTCTCGAGATTTTGTGTCGAATAGTTTCAAGGTAGAAAATTTCATCGAATAGAAAAATACAATAAATTATTCTGATATTTCAGATGTAATGACTAAGTAAATTATGCACGAAAAAAAAATGCAACTAATTGTATTAGTCAATTCGAGAGAAAATTATTCTCTCTTAAAACTATTCATAAATTAGACTGCGTATCGAAATAAATAAATTCGACTAGAACACATAGAAACGGAATGAAAACAAACTGAAGTGGGTAAATTATTATTGTTGTTGTTGAATAATCTCTTGCACAGATATTTTTGGTTTAATAAAAAGTGCAACAGCTTTAGCATAAATTTGACCTTCACCATTTTCAACGACAGCATGGACGTATACTTTTCGACCTTCTTGACGTTCAACATGAGCTCGAACTAAAACCCATGTTGGTGTTAATAATGGTTTAACATAATCAATATTAAGATTAGCCGTAAAACAAGGACCAACACATGAGAATCTATTCGAAAAGTTTTTCTTTTTGAATAAAAATCCAACAACTTACGCAGCTGCACCGCTGACTTCATCGATCATTGTTGCTGTAAGTCCTCCGTGTCTATTTCAATATTAAATTCATAAAATAAATAACTTTTCAAAAAAATAGGAAACAACTTACACAATGCCTTTATGTCCACAAATACCTTGACCAAGAAGAAAAGCCACTTGAACTTCTGATTTCTCTTCACGCATCGGATCATCATGCGTCGGTGGACTTGTTGATAGACCATTAAATGCTTTTTGTACTCGTTCTGCTTGTTTTTCAGTACCCATAAAATAAAAGAAATGTTGAATACCATTCGAATTCAGTAATGAATCGAATAAAAGATGACCGGTTATATCGTAGAGTTTAGTTCGATCAACAAAACGACCATTTGATGGTAGAGCACGAACCCATTCTGGTGCATCCGATGGTATAGCTGGTAATTCAACCAAATCTGTTTGATCCGTCATATCTCTAGTTTTACTATTCAACGATGTACAGTGTTTTTCTCAACTATCAACTATCAACAACAACATAAACTGACTCTCTAAAATGTTATTGAGTGGATGAGTCATATTATGACTTAGCAATTTAAATAATAAATCAATCAATCAATTGACTGAATGAATTCATATTCATTAGATATTCTTAAGTGATTTGCTGTTAAAATGAAGCTCAGTTAATAGAATCATAAATAAAAATAAAACTTCATTTAAAAGAAATCAATCAAGCGACAAACACATCATGTGCCATTTTCCGATTGGATGAAACTGCCATCTATTGACAACAACAGCGCATGCTATAAAGTATTCTCCTTTAAGTGATTCTCATCGAAAATTCAGAGAGTTGAATGACACATAATCATGACTTGCAACACTCTATTTCTTTTTCCATCAATTGAATAATTATCTTGAATATATATTTTAGCTAATTTATTAAAATACCCATATAATAATATATAAAGTACAATTGAAGCTGGAATGATAGATGCTTTTATATAAAGATACATTTGAAATACAAACATAACGCTCAAGTCAAAATGAATTATACTTATTGTAAATGCAATTTTCTACTAACCATATAAAAATATACACTTTTACAAATAGTTCTAGTTAACGGTAAAGAAACACAAGAGTTGGATATGCATCTGTTTTAGTTTCTACTCGATTTGTACAGTAAATTATTGCCCACTTAATCTGATTGAAAACAACATATTGCTTTTGAGATCTGTTTTCATAGGAATTTCTTGATTTGTATAGCAAATAAAATTACATTTACATTTAATCAGATTCATTATGACCAAATAGTTAGCTTTGGAGGAAAAGAAATACTACTTAGGGTTCTGTGAAAGCCGTCGAATATGTTCCTCTATCTGAGCCACTTTATCATGTGTTGCTGTAGAGCCACGACAATATATAGCTTTTGCTTTTAGAAAATAGTCAAGTGCGAGCTGAAAGTCTCTTTTTGATTCATAAATACGGCCTATATTTTCAAGAGTTGCTGCGATAGTTGGATGTTGAGCAGGAAGTGTTGCTTTTTTGATATCCAACGAATTAAAATAATGTTTCAGTGCAAGATCATATGAACCTAAACATAAATAAATATTCATCATGATGGTAAACTCAATAGATATTATAGTCGTTTTCAAGTACCCTGCTTCCAATAGACATCACCGATACTTTCATGCGTATCTGCAGCTCTCGGATCACCATATTTAGGTAACATTTTCGTTTGAAATTCAAGCGCCTGATTATACCACTTCAGACTTGTGTCGAAATCTGTTTTAGCTAAAGCTATTGAACCAAGTAAGTTGAAGCATCGTAATACATCGTTATGATTTGAAGGTAACGCTTCAAGACAGTGATTCGCATATTCTTCAGCTTCATCAAATTTATCTAAATCATATAATACTTTCACAAATGTTAGAAGATCTAATTCTCCATCGCCATATTTCGTTTTCATATCCTCAAAAACTTGTTTAAATTCATGATCATTATCACTATATAATGACATTTCAATAGTATATAAACTATCATCTCCACAAGTAATATTATTGATCATGAATATTGAACCAAACATAAAGAGTACTTCATTTTTATCTGCAGCATACTCTAATGAACCGATTTGTACGAATGGTTTCGAGCCAACTACTCGAGGATCAGCATCAATTTCGATCAATACTCGACAATAATCAGCTTTGACAGTTTGACTACTGTTAAGAAAAGCAAGAGCGACTTTAGCATTCGTTGTTGCTGATAGAAATGAATTTATGACAACACATTGTCCCATGGAACTTATCCATTTATCCAGCAATGTATTTGGTATCCATTGACTTCGATAAACATGCAGCGGTGTTGAACATCTGTGTTCTTGTATTTGTTGTCCAATATCTAACAGAATTTTTCGAAATAAAAATAAATTACGAATATCTTGACTTTCAAGTGAATAATTTAAAATTTTATACAAAAAACATTCTTGAAGATACCACCATAAGGCTCGATTTGATGAATATTTATTTTGAAATTCTTGTAACATATGTAAATCATGTCGATCATCTGCGATTTGTTCGGCACACATTATAACAAGTTCTTCATAATCAGAAGAATCATATTTTAGTCTCATTAAACAATCCAATAGTAATTGTATTTGAAAATATTCAATAGACAATCCATTGCCTGATTGATTCTCGTCGTCAATTTTAGGAGACGCGCACGCACCAGATGCTGTTGCTGATTTATCAGCTTCATTTCGATTCTTTTTCGAAAGTTTTGATCGAATAAAATTCATGATTTCAACTAAAATATTAGATATGAAGTATAACAAAAATCTCCTATGCAACACGAGAATCTCTAGTCACGTTTTAGTCAAGTCTTCATCATAGTTTTATGTTCAAGACGAGAGAAAATAATCGAAAAACTTTACAGATTTTCTACGATTCATATTAAAAAATTTAGACTTTCAAAAAAATTTTATCATTCATATATACATTTTTTTTAATCTTCAACCGCGGAAGAATGACGCACATAAATTTTCCAACCTCTGTTACTTAATACTCTTGTTATCTGTAATGTTATTGGTTAAATATCTTCGATCAATCACAAAGTCATTTTCTACAGAGGACGTAGTTGGTAAAGATGAATCTTATAATTTTGAAAGTTTCATTATGATGATTTCTGCTAAATATGTTGACCGATTTTGTTTAAGATACCAGAGAAAGCATGATATAAATTGTGAAACGTCATCGTCTTCATCCACCAGAGGGGTATAATCATTGCCATTGATTTATATAAATAAAAACGAGAAACGTATGTATGTCTCTTATACAATAGAAATCGAAACCCAATCTATAAATTGTACAAGAAACTTTTTCCATAAAGGCATATTTCAATGAAAATTTTCAATTCGTATTTCAAAAAGCAGTTTTCTTCAAGTCAATGAGCAGGATAAAAGCATTCATTTTAGTAAAATACTGCATTTAGCTGCAATATCTCCTGAGTGAGAAGTTAAATACATTTTTATTTCATGTGAGTCTTCATGCGGGTAGGTAGGCTCGATCTATTGGTTAAAAATTCAGTTAGAATAGGATATTTTTCAACTTTATTACTAAACTAAAAATAGACAAGTTGGTATATGTAGGAAAAGAAGAAGATTTTATGTTTTCAAATAGAATACAAATATTCATAGGTTTTCTTTAATATATCGAACGAGATCTGCAACCATTTTATGTGCAATATCCAAACTTAATGGACCGTATAAGAGATTTATCGAACCATGAAATGTATTTTCATAATGAATATGAACAACTTTAACACCTACTCTTTTAAGACGACCTGCATAAATAAATCCTTCATCACGTAAACGATCGTGATCAACAGTTAATACGTATGTTGGTACTGATTTCGCTAGTTGTGCATCATCTACAAGTAATGGAGATATCTCTGGACCGAGAGCTTTTTTGACTTTCTTAATAAGATTTCGGTCACCTTCATGATCATCGTTGGCGGGTTCTTGATATTTTATTCGATGTTTTGATGGAATTAAAGACCAATCGATAAATTTACGATAATGTTTTTTTTGTTTAACACTCGTATGATTATTTGCATATATTGATTCATCGACAGTTTTATTTAAATAAATCGACAACAGATGATGAATGTCATAATGTACAAGTGAGTAATGTTCTTGACGATGAGATGGAAGCATCATATCAAACAATTGTAAAGATGGATAAAGAAGAATTTGAAGACGAGGTAAATATTGAGTAACTGCACGTGTAACTAAACGCATGGTAATTACAACAGCAAAATTACCACCTAAAATATGTTTTTAAATTAATGAATTGATATTGTGTTCATTTTTCTGAAACAACAAAATGACGTACCAGACGAATCACCAGATATTGCAACCCGTGTTGGATCGATACGTAACTTTTGTGAATCTTTATAGTCAAGAATATATTTTACAACAGTATAACAATCTTCGAGACCGGCTGGAAAAGGATGTTCTGGTGTAAGGCGATAGCTAAATAAACATTTTGAATCATTTCACAACTAGAAAGACGTTATGAATTTTTTAGAGAAAGTCTTCGAATTCTTAGTGTTTGGGAGTTATTAATAGTTCATTAAAATGTCATCTTGAGTGGATAATAATCTTAAATCTTACTCGACGGAGATCACAACAACATTTGCCAATCTTGCCAAGGTACTGGTGAGTGCATTATGCGTATCTATAACGTTATTACAAGAAATTCAAAGACACATCGTTTGATACTTACCAACTGAGCCCATATAAAATGCACCGCCATGGAAAAAGATAATAACAGACAAGTTGTTATTATCATTATTCGGTCGAGCAATTCGAACTCGTACATTTTCAATATATGCATTTTTAATCTAAAGAAAGAATACACGAATACAATACGAGTGTAAGATGCTTATTTCACCTGAACATTAGCATCTTCTGATGCTGTGTCTTTGAAAGCTGTTGCTATTTCAATAATTTTCCGCGCTACAACGGCACGATCTGACAAACCCAATGATTCGGCTACCATACTCTACAGAAACGGAAGCTATCAGAAATAGTAAAGAATTAAAACAAACGTACAATGAAATAACAGAGTTTCATAGGAGCAGTTAATATTCGGATTCGATTGGTCTGCTCCATACTGCCACCGTTAGGTAAATAAAGAAGGTATCCAATACAGCATACTATAATAATGACTAAAATCGTTCGTCGTCGAATTACAATCGCCATATGTTATCTTAAAACGAAGCGTTCATGTAAAAAAATTACATTTTCAATGTGATTATTGGATAACAATACTGATTATTTACATCAACAAATTTCTCGGAAATTTGATCTTTATGAATCTGTTTGAAATATTATATTCCTATTTCAAACATAAATTTAAGAAAACAAGTTATTTTAAAAATTACATGTATTAAAATAGTCAAAACTAAACTAAAAACGATCTTTTTGAATACAACTTTTCTTTTCTCTTCATATAATGAAAGTAGTTCTATTTATGATGAATTGTGCACTATCATAAACAATATCAAATGCTTCATTGAAAACAACCGGAAAATCAAGAAATGTCATCGCACCATGAAATATACGATATTCTTTATATGTGACGTCTTTTACATCAAGCTTTTGTAAACGTTGAAAATACAGTTGAGAATCCGATAAAAAAACATCGTATGTACAAGCACAAATAAATGTTGGTGGAGTATTATGTAAAATATCATCGTCTGCTAATAAAGGTGAGATATTATGATCAAATAATTTCCAAGTGTCTGGATGAGATTCTCCAATGATCTGATGTTCATCTGAAATTTGTAAATTGAGCTTCGAATGAAACTTATTATAATCTTCGGATGATAAATGTTGATTATTAAAAAGTTCATTTTCAATAAATGATGCATTCACATAGAAATTCGTTACTTGTGTAAGGATATCTTCGCGAAGAAGCGATAGAATTTGATAAGGTAAATATCTTACATAAGATGGTGAACGAAAATTAACCAATTGAAGTAATGGATAAAGAAGAAGAACACCACGAATAAGTGGCTTTTGTTCACGACGGAGTTTTCGTTCGACTACAACTGCTATATTGCCACCTATGAAATTCAATTCAAATTTTTCTTATTCAAAAACTCTATTTTAAAAATTCTACATACCTGCTGAATCACCAGAGAGAAAAACTTGTTTAGGATCAATAGAAAATTCTCGGTAATTATCCATAACATATCGTACGACTTTAATACTATCTTCAGTTGGTATTGGATGATATACACTTGGTGTTAATCGATAACTAATCATATAATAAAAATTTAGATATTTCATTAGTTTTTATGGTAATCTACTTACTTGACTGAAATAACTTTTGCATTTGTATGCATCGACATATGATAATTCATCGTATCATGAGAATCTATCGAAATTAAGAAAACATGCAATTTTGCTTTGAGATTTTATAAATCACTTACAAATACTACCAAAAAAGAATCCTCCGCCATGAAAAAATATAATCACTGGAGATAATGCTGCTTTTGACACATTGGTTGGTGTATACATTCGAACAAGAACATTGTCTATATATTGATCATGATACTAAAGACAAGATAAAATATAGAAAAAGTCTGTAAGTAAAATTCAGAACGAATTATAATGCGAAATAGAGATCGCCCTTGAATTAAACAAAAAAAAGTACTACATGTATTTACTTACCAATACTTGACCACGATCGAAAGTACGTACTTTGATTCGATCAAATGAATCAACCATAGTATTGATTAGTGTATAATAAGGAATACCGATGATTGATTCTAAAAATCGACTCTTCAAGATAAAATAAGCGAATGAACGATTGAAATTTCAAGTAAATTAATTTTTATGACTTACAAAATCATATAAGAAAGCAAAAACACCTGTAACAATTTTATATTTTATTGGATGATTCATCGGACCAGGAACACGAACAGGTACAATATAAGCAGCAACAAATGCCATAAAAATTATAGTGCTTATCACTGGCAACAACTGCACTGATACTCTGCATAGCCTAGTTCGACTGGTCATTGGTAACGGAATATTTAAAAAAGTAAAAAGTGATACATCTTGTTTATGTAAACGTACAAATCAGAAGAACGCAAAAGCATCAAGGTGAAAGACAAAGTACAGTAATATAAAATATCGTATGATACTCTCATGATAGAGAAAACAAAACAAAAAGGTACACCATAAAAACAAATAATGTCATGTAAATTCTATACATAAAACAGTGTACATATGCATTTATCTCCAAATCTAATTATAAAATTTGAATAACTAACATTAGGGTCTATTCTTTTAGTTGACATTCGCTTCAACATTATTTAGATGTCTGAATTTGTATAACAACATTTAAGAATAACCATTAAAAATGTTTATCATCATGTTTTGAATCCAGCAGTTTATAATTACAAAAGTAGTAGATTGTAGTAGGGAA
The DNA here is from genome assembly GCA_905331475.1 of Rotaria socialis. Classification (NCBI taxonomy): domain Eukaryota; kingdom Metazoa; phylum Rotifera; class Eurotatoria; order Philodinida; family Philodinidae; genus Rotaria; species Rotaria socialis. The sequence continues at coordinate 88,505 of CAJNYU010002003.1, read as the reverse complement.
TTCCTTAATCCAATTTTTCTTACTCTCAAGATAAACATTGATGGCTTTGACAGATACTAATGATGTTAATTATACTCTAATATGACTTGCATATGGTGTGACTACATTGTTTTCGTATACCAATACAAATGCATACTGGTACAATATTATTGTACATTGCTTTCTCGTCTAAACATCCGATGAATTATTAATAGGAATACGAAAATACAGTGTTTTTGTTATGTTACATTTACCTCGAAAAGCGAATAATGTTTGAAGCCAAAATAATATGTCAAGCAAGAAGTTTGTATTTTGCTGTAATATATATATTATTGAACCTAGGCGTATTTATCGTTTTATTTGATTATTTTTGTGCATTTTTGTATTAATACGTATTGGCGCGTAACACGTAATCATACCATACGCCTCTATCGCTCGTGTCGATATACATAGAATATCACATGGCTATTTTTTAAAATTTGTTCCATGCCGTTGCGTTTCTTTATCAGGCCCATTTATTTTTCTATCTATATTTCGACATTTTTCATAGCTACATGCACGCATTTCTTCTACATAAAAGATAAGATCAACCTCATGACACTCTACCTCTCCAATCGATGCATACTTCAATTAACCATAAAAGTTTTTTTTCATGACTGTTATTACAATCATTACCTTGATTGCTAATAGCAAAAAAAAATAAGTGCCAATCAAATTTTTAACTAGAGCAAAACGAAGTTTTTTTAAAGATATAATGAAAGAGATTTTCCATATCTGTGCTTCGTTTTACATACATATCCTGTTTCAAGTCAAAATAGGAATATATAAACATCGTTTTGAACTAAAAAAAAAATGATTTTTCTACTTTATTCGATTATATAATTTCTATGTATGCTGTGCTCTGTCATTTGATTTATTTTTCAATGCATACTCTTATTGTCTGTCCTATCATACCATGTCCATATCAGTCCTATATGTTGCCCATATAATGATGGAATGGATTCTTTGCGCAGAAGAATGAATGAAAAAAGTTCAATCTATGCATAATATGCGAATATCTAGTTATAAACGTTAGTTCATGCGTCTTTGTCTAAAAAGTGGTTGAAATCGTTTCGTCATTTTCTAACTATTTTAAATACTTACATTCTTTACTTCATTCATTAAAAATCGAAAGAAAGAAATATACTAATGTTTGCTTCGATAAATAATTTACAATTTTTAGTACGCATAAGAAATAATTGAAATATTTTAAATTCTATATTATTATGACGAATATTGCAACCTACGATTGATTGATGCATATACTTTGCGAGAAGAAAAAAAGCGAAAAGAATACCGATAAAAAAATCAGTTATTTGCACAATGAACATCGATATATATCGAATATCATAGAAGGGCGTAGGTGTTAGGGAAGACAAAGTTGATGTTTGCATTCACACTCCTGTTATATAAAATAATTAATGAGACCGAAAGAACTAACGAAAAAGTATCTTCATCTGTCGAAAACTGTCTACCCTAGTCAACTCTCCCTAGAAGAATCCCCGGAGACTCACGACAGGGAGTTCCTATGGATTTCGTTCTTTTTCGGGGACTCCCCGGGGAGTTTCTGGCCAAAATCGATGAAATATCTAATTACTAATAAATTCTTCTAATTTTTTTTAAATTTAAAAAAATTAAAAAGCTTTTTTATTTTATAAAATTTCATTAATTCTCCCCTGGCAAATCCCCGGGGACTCACGACAGGGACTCCCCAGGGATTTCGCTATTTTGCGGGGAGTCGTCGGGGGAGAGTGGATTAGGGATCAGTTACTCAATGAACGTGCAGCTCTTGTTGAATTTTTCTTTTTTTTTGTTAAATTATTTTGATGTAAACGTAATGTTTAAAAAGCTCAATAGTAAAATAAATTATTCACATTAAAAAAGAATATAAACTAGCTGCACTTTTCCAACTGTACATAGAGAAAAAAAGACTTACACATAGCAGAACGAGACGGGACGGGGCAAACCGAACGCGGGACATGGGACAACTTTTTGGCTATTCCGTGGAGCTCTGTTTCCTACATTCCCATAAAATTTTACGAATAACTGAGTGATTGCTTAGTTCATTTCATAAAAGAACTGTTAGTAAAAACAATATATAGATATTATAGTACATGCGATTTTTATTTAATTTCGAATAAATTAATGAATGTAGACGTAATGAGTAAGTTTAAAGGTATTTGGAATACAATCTATAGGTTATAATGTTCATGTTCATACTGTTAGTGCTTGAAATACCAACATATTTTGTATCACTCTTTTGTTTTTGTAACAGTCCTGTTATTATTCTGGTTGAAAATGAATGTATGAAATCGAAAATCTTCGTATTATGTTAAAATAAAACATTTTTTTCATTAGAAAACGATGCAAATGAACGGTTTGATTCATTTTACTTCAAATTCTTTTCGGGAAAACCATGCAAAAACTTTCTCTTACCACTCTTCGGTCGTTATTCAGAAAGTAGCTGTTGTTTACTTTATGTCACCATCCATGTTACACTGTCAGTCAGATAAATTTAGCATTTTCATTTTCATTTTCTCTTTCGCTTTCGCTTTCATCTGTTCTGTTACTGTACATACATGGCAAATACGATACACATATATGTCCATTCTCTTTTCTTTCATGTTGATATAGTATAGGTATTTTTCGATATGATCATACCGTTTCCCAAGTGCCCTAATAGGTTCTATTTCTAGTTTGTTTATATAATTATAAAAACTTGTTCTTTACAAAACAAAAGAAAGATCTATTTTTGATCAGTTAGATCGGCCAGCCGTTAGCAGTCTGCCAAAAGCAAATATAAAAGTATCCATTATTATTTTTGATTCTATCGTGCGCGAATTTTCAATACATCATATTCATTTTTTTAGCTTGACGCTCAAGGAAACAGTATTTCGCTGAAAATTCAAATTTCTTTAATCTAGTTTCGTTCGCTTCATCTTAGCTGCATCGTATGCAACTTTTACTTCAGTCAACAATAACATACATTTCAAATGCTTGATTTTTTCCAATTTCGACTAAAGTAAATATTACATGACTTATCGAGATTTTCTTGCCGTCATTAGCTCGAAACTTTTTGCTTGTATAAATTTGATAAACTTCCAAATATTTGGATGTTTACGAAGGAGGCAGTAGTTTTTTCTACTGTGATATACTTGGATTCATGCAAGACAATACTAGTCATAAAAATAAAGTCTATTTCAATATTACTTTCATATAGGTTCCTGGTTTCCAAATCAACTCTATACACATTCTCTATATCAAAATCTGATAACTAATTTTTTTCAAAATAATTCAATAATAGTTTCATTGACGGTTCCAGCCAAATTTAAACAGATTTGAGCAGGATTCAAAGGCATGTTTTAACTCAAAAACTATCTGACAAGAGGTAATCTCCTTTTTATTTCATATCAATTCGAAGAAACAAAGTACACTTGAAAAGAAACAGAAAAAGTGCTCGAAATGCGATAGTTAATTTCCTTTACATGTATCATCATTGATTCCATGAAGAATGTCAATTTGGATGAAATATGACGATGGTGTCGAAAAAGTACCAGCCATGCATATCGTTTATCAATTAAATACTATAGTTACTCAAGAAACATCGATTATAGTTGGCTAACACTTACGACGAAGTGTAGCCTCCTATCTCGCATATGAAAAAAAGAATTGATACGTACGACTTAATGATCGTACCTATCACAAGCTTCTTCTTGTTCGTTTTATATTTTTTCTTTCTTGAAAGCTATACACATATTTCTTCATAATCTTCTCCCCTCTCTACATATTATATACAAGATCGTGCTTTTGCGAGGAACATCTTTTCTTTTTTTTAACCAAAAACTCAACTCAAAAGTTTTTAAGAAATGGATCGATTTTGAGATACACTATGGTTCCGTCGGATTTGGTAACAACCGATTTGGTATCCAGTTCACTAGCTAACACTAAGAGTCGCGCATATCTATTACTAATTACTTAGGTTAAAACTCAAATAATAACTCAATCATATTTGAATCATTGCTTACTTATTTCCTATGTAAAAAAATACCCAAAAAAGTGACTACTAAATATTTTCAATAGGAGATTTTACGTAGGGCAAAGTACTTATAAGTGAACCTTTTTAAAAGTATTTGTCATACTTCTTGACTAAAAAGTACTGATAAGTACTTTTGAAAGTAAGAAAAGTATGATACAGTACTATAGAAAGTGAAAAATAGTAAAAGAACTTACTTTATTTTACTTTATTACTATTAAAAGTGATTAAAAGTGACTTTCAGTTCACTTTTTTTTTACATGGATTATGAATAATATTTATCAATGATTAAATATTTTCTATACTATTGAAAGTTACTGTGAAGACTTACGAATCGAATAATTTTATAATGAATCCTAACCCGGGTCAGCGATTATAGACTTTGTATACAAGTATACGACCGTAATTGTTCGATCTGCGAACCTATCTCAAGATTAAATTAAGTATATTTCTTGGTATCAATGGTTAAGATTCTCGTTTATAACGTGATCGCAACAATCACCAAACGGTGCATTCGATCAAGGTTAGCCTTACAGTGAAGTTCATTCATACATGCGCATTTATGCATGTTCTTAACGGAAAATTTTGAAGGTGCAGCTTTAGTAATTCATTTTTAAGTCTTAGTTTTAATTAATAATTACTGATACTTTCAGGATGTCGCTGTGGGCGAAGAAATGTTCACATAAATCTGTCTCAATACAACCGCATAGCTTTCAACTACTGACTAGTGAATTAATTTCAATTATTATGTAGATTAAAAAAGACATTTTGTTTCTTACAAAATAGTTTAGACTTAGTTTAGTATTTCAAAAATAAAAAATAATGATAACGAACATGAGCTTTAATTTAACGATTATAATCTTATTCTTCACATAACTGATTACGCTAATATCATGTTTTTTTTACACTGGATAGTTCAACATGACAAATTGCTAGCAAACGAGGATCTTCAAACATTCGATTAGTGGTGGGCAATTTTTATTGGCTTAAATTTTCAAAGTTTCGCTGTTCTTCCTTTTTTATTTTATACGCATGATGTACTTTTAGTGTTCTTGTACGTCAGTACCTGTAGGGCCTGCATCTTCAAGTAAAAACTCGGTTATTTCATAAACAATAATTGTTCGAAATAAAATCTCTGTTATACTATGATCATTTCAACAAAAAAATGTGCCATTTTAAAGTATTATCATGCATATGCTCATGGCTCTTATAAAAACATGCTCTCAGGGCTTATTCTCTGCTTGAATATAAACTAGCGTTGTCGTGCTTCACCATTTATTAAATATTCTTTACTAATTACATTAAATTCATAACGAGGGAACATTTATTTAATATAAGGCAAATTGAAAAAAAAAGAGATCAAGTTGAACTAAAGAAGATTATCATACACATCCTGGGAAAGTCTCCCTGAGAAGAAACCAGTTTCTAATTCTGAATTATAAATACTGACAGTTTGCCAATAACATTCTTCACATTTCTTTGGATGAAAAAGGCTGAAGTTTTTGTAAGATCGTTTGTTAAATATTATCAGGTATAAACGCTTCGTGGCTGTCAACTTTCATACTAACAAAATTTGTATAAACATACTCTTTATTGTCTGATCTTAATTGATAATGTAGTTTGTTTATTAGTTTAACATATTTTTTTCTTCAGAAACAGTTCTTTATTTAAGCGGTACAAATGCAAATCAACATTTCACCACATATATACAAACATAAATTCTACTCCAAAAATATATTCGTATAAAGGATGTAGTACAAATTTGATCAGATTCTCAAAGTTTTCTAGATACGAAAGACATTTAAAATGTTGATTTCATTTGAAAGCTTTACTAGAGGGTACAACCAATATCTATTACAGTAAGAAATCATGCCTCGTACTTCCTGCACATGTTTTATTCGTACATTTATCTGTAGTAAAGTTGAGCTATCTCAATGAGAACTGTTTACTTCGTTGTTGAATGTTTTAAATAAAATGTTTTGATGTTTCCAACGGTGATATAATTTCAACATTTCTATCAGTTTATCTAATGAGCAATTTTTTCTCGTGCACGAAATGAACCACTTGATCAAAAATCATGCTTTTCCTATTATATATAAGATGTACTTGAAAATGCCGTAAAATATTTTTTGCTAGATTAAACATTCTTAAATATTTAAAATGTTTATGGTCTGCTAATATATTCTATTATAGATCTTATGAAGACATAAAATTGCTAAAGAAAGGCTTCGCAAGCATTAATATTAGAAAAAGAAATTTTGCTTAGAAGGGAATCAATAGGAGACAAAATAGGACGAAGAAAATAATAATTACATTTAGCTTGCATAATGTTCCCGAGGAAACAGTTCATTATATGTTCACGTTCATTGATTCATTTTGCAAGTTGAATCCTACGCTTCTCTATGACTAGAGTTCATATGAGAAATAGTTAATAAAAAAAGAAAAGAAAAACGTTTTCGATTGTCCTTTAGCATGTTGATATCAAATATCAAATTTATATATAAAAAAAAAACTCAGCTATGCACAATCAGAAGTTGGAAATATTACTCTTCTCATACTGATTTACATGGAAGAAAACCACTGTAAACATATTCAGTTCCTTTAATTTTTTTCACTACTGAACACGCTGAAAGTTTGCTTCAGCAGAAAGAAAGTAGCGAAGCAAAAAAAATTTAAGTACTTGAGATGATAATATTATCCGAGAAAAAGGTCTTACTACATTTTCGAGCATATTTGATGAATAACAGTGAAAAGCTGGTTTATTTTATTAAAAATGATTAGTTACTCGCATGAGTTAACATTACTAAGCATATCAACACAAAAGAAAATTTTCAGCTCAAACATATCAAAATATTAACGATTATAAAATAAAAATCTGTTTACAAGATATTAATATATTTGATATGTAACTCAAGTAAGTTTTCTCTAGTGTTATACTTAATAGTTATAAGTAAAATAGCCCGAACTACCAAGTGTTTCTGCCCAAAGACAAATCAAATGAGCTACAAAATTTTATCGCGCACTAAACGCTTCAGCACTTAAAACATATCCGAAAATGCTAAGATCTTATTTTAATGTTGATGCATGTGAAACGTCAATGGTGTAAGACACAAAGAAAAAAGAAAAACCGAAGCGCGATGCTTCACTTTAATCATATCATCTAAGCATTAAAATTTTCTTTTAATACTAATGTCAATACGACACCCGTAAGTGATTACACCAGCAAACACGTAAGCCGATTAAATTATTTTCTTCTTTCTTTTTGTGTTCATATATGCTTACATAGAATGAAAAAGACAATCTGTACTTAAGAGAAAAGTTGGTGAATGATTCTTGCGAAGAGGTTGGTGAAAGTAATTTTGAGAAACATTTGAAAAGATTTTTTGTAGCATGAAAAGATTTTTAATTACCGTTTAATTATAGTTCTATAGTTCATTTTCAAAAATGTACAAGGGCTCATTATATCATTCATTGATTTTTCTAGTATACAAACGATCATTGAAGATAAAGAACTTTCGTTAAATTGCTTACTAAAGCACTTTTTAATTGAGAGATAAATGTAGCCATTATATAGCACAATTATTTGATGGCGATTAGTATTTTGTCTGGCATACGATTAAATTAATTGAGTTCACCTTTCCTTTTCCTTTTTTTCTGCTTTCCGCTCTCATAAAAGCCTGTTTCATAGATGAATAGATAGAGCAGAACATCTCTATATATTTTTTTTTTGTTTTTAGAGTGTCAAGAGTTTTATATTTAAATAGAAACCATCTTTGTTCTCCGAATAACATAAATAGCCATATTACGACGAAAACAATTCATTTTATTCCGTTTTTATTTTACTGTACTCAGATACGTTATAAACAGTATGTATCTATACGCTATAATATCTTCACTTATTTGCATCCAACTATTATCAATAGTATCGATTGGTAGGCGTAAATTTATATTTGACTTTCACTTGTTTATTTATTCTTTTTGAAGATGCAAACCCATTGAATCCAGCTCTTTATTCAGGTGCATTCATTCAAAGACCAACATTATTGGATAGTGCAGCAACTTCGAATGAAGATAATCAAAACGAAATATATATCCAACATCCTCGATTATCATCATTCTTAAGGTTTGGCCGACAAATGCCGTCAGCATCAGCATCGTCGCTTCGCTTTGGCCGTGGTGGACAAATAGGTGGACAAGTCGGTGGAACATTTCTTCGTTTTGGTCGACAAACTCAAAATCCACTTTCGAGCAATTTTCTCCTCTCCGGAAACAAAGGCGAATTTTTAAGATTCGGTTGAATCTGTTGAATTTATTCGCAACAATAAAAATGAGTCTACATTATCATATGACTTATGTGATGCAAAATAAAAGCCTTTATAAAAATAAAATCTTTTTATTGAATTAAAGCAAAGAATAGACTACAGATAAAATCAGTTATATTCCGACAATTCATAGTTCATCGATATTTTAATTTTAAGATAAGACATTCGCAATTATTATTGATCTTCCATGATATTGTCTGCTTAGTTTACAACATGATCATGGTAGATATATCATACAATTTCTACTGAAAATAATTGAAATAAATTAGATAGTAGAAATATTTTTAATTAACAGTCTTGCAATATTGATAGAAATAGTTTAGGTTCATAGTTGTAGACACAATTGAACTAATGCTGCGTCAGTATGTAGAAGATTAATGAAACTTTGTTGCCATAAATATAGCTTCATACCAAGACAATATTTTTAGCATTTTAGAAAAATGAAAGCGGACCAAACGAAAAGTATTATTATGTAGCAATGCACACGTACTCCATGGTAAATCAAAAATATCCACTGAACAAGACTTTTTTCTTTTTTGGTCGAATAAAAAACGACCACAATAAATCGATGTTAATCTTTTTATTCTATTACCGACTGGCACTCCCGTTGCATGATAAAGAATATCATATAATAAGAAAGATTCGTGCTGAAGTTGTCAAGACAAATATAATTAAGGGGAGAGGGGGGG
>CAJNYU010002003.1:0-79433 GCA_905331475.1 Rotaria socialis | reverse complement strand
CCCCCCCCCCCCCCCCCCAATTCAAAATTATAGCACCTCTTCTCTTTGCTTAAACATGCATCATTAGATTCCGATTTTTACGCTGATCACGAATATCTATTTAGTTTTTCAATTTGACAAACCATTCATGGAGAAAAACGCTAGATACTAAGATGATCTAAAAATCAGCAAAAAATTGTTTTACAACAAACAACGTGTATTTCTCTAATGTTACACGTTTCACTATCACCAATATGATTTTAGAATTCCTCATGGAAAAACGAGTCTGGCAGCAATATATATATATTGCTGCTAGACTTGTTTTTCCATGAGGAATTCTAAAATCATATTGGTGAGAGTGAAACGTGTAACATTAGAGAAAAAATATACGTTGTTTGTTGTAAAACAATATTTTTGCTGATTTTTAGATCCTCTTAGTATCTAGCGTTTTTCTCCGTGAATGTTTTGTCAAATTGAAAAACTAAATAGATATTCGTGATCAGCGTAAAAATCGGAATCTAATGATGCATGCTTAAGCAAAAAAGAAGAGGTGCTGTAATTTTGAATTACCCCCACTTTATTAACATTCAAAAACATTTCATTAATAGAGAACATGAAAAACGTTTTTGCATCGCCAGAAAAATAAAAAACTAAAGCTAAAAACAATAATAATAATGTAATTACTATTAGAATGATCGAAAGCTGAAGAAGATTGGTGAGTGAGTTTTTTTTAGCTCACCCTTTTGTCCTTGGATTAAACAATTGTTTAGTCATCATCGGTTAACCAAGGCTTAATACAAATTTGCTCCACCAAGTATGCAATAATAATTAATGCGATGCGAAGCAGAAGCATTTATGTAGTCCGCCGCGCGTTTTTTTATTTTTTATTTTTTATTTTTACTCACTTGACGTACGCATCGCAAGTCGTCATTTTGTCACGCGATGATCTCGAGAGCCGAAAATCGTAGAAAACTCGTTGAAACGTGTGGTCGAAGTATCAAGACCGAACTAAGAACATCTGTTTTAGAATCTTCAATCTGTAGTTTCGTTCATTCATAGATGTGCTTCCAAAATGACGAAAATGAAAGAAATTTATCAAGAGATAACTAAAGCGACGTCATGAACATATGTTAGCCACTGTAGTCTATTCATTTACAGCTGATCTAAGATAATGAATCATGGAGATAATTAGTCGATCAATTGAAATCGATCCCTAAGAATATGTCGCTAAGTAAGAATAGAGTTTTCTCAGTGATGAATTTCATCATGTCGACATAAAAAGTAATCAAGATTTCTCTGAATTGAAGATTTTTCGTGAAGATCCGATTCGAGCTTCGCATCGCATTTCGTATTCGAGTGAAACTTGAATACCATCTAGTTTCCTCAGCCTACTTATATACTGCATTTCTCAATTACGTCTGAAAGTCGGATACTTATAAATAGAATAATGTCTTTTACTTCTGGACATAAGCATCAATATTACAACTTATCAGTTAAATTCCCAATAAGACTTACATAAAACTGTGTTTTAATGAGTGCATGACAAATCTCAGTGATAATATCATTGGGATTTTCAAAAAATCAAAGTGTCATCTATCCGCATATAGATAGATAGCCACGTGGGTAGGTAGGTAGGTAAGTAGATAAATGGTAGGGACGTAACCAAGGACTCTAGGGAGGGGGGCTGAGTCTTCCTACAGAGATCTTAGCTCCCCCTAGAAAATATAAAATCCTGTGAAAAAATAAGTTTAGTCCCCTCGCTACAATTTTTTTCTGGTGACACACCTAATAAATGGGTAGATAGATAAATAGGTAGATGGATAGATAAAACCTGTGATCACGTAACACCTGCAAGAGATCAACATGTTCAAAGAGACAGAAGGCTTATCAGTACTCGTTGGGTGGTCCTGCGGGCCATCACGCGCCGAGGCTTAGATAAAGGTGTGTGCAAAACCTTTGGTTACGTAACACCGGTGAGTACGATTTTTAGTCACGGTTTCGGAGTGTTTTTTAAACTAGTCGTAGCCAGGTGCGACCGTGACCACTACCGTGACCGTGACCATTACCACTTTTCATGTCCCTACTGTCTACTCATTTATCTATTTACCTACCTATCTATATGCGGATAGATGACACTTTGGTTTTTGGAAAATCCCAATCATATTATCATTGAGATATGTCGTGTTTTACGAATGTTGGAATGTCAGAGTGTTAAGAAAGAAGCTCTCAAAGTTTTTTGTAAACTCTTGAAATACCAATTTACTAATTCAAATTAATGAACGTTTTCCAGTAGTTCTCTATGGAAAAGTTAATCGAAGCATAACAGAACACAAGACCTACCTATCATATGGTGATTGAGTTATTCGTGGAAACGTTTTTTTATAAATTGTTTTCTATCGAGTCCTCAGATCTTATAGTAAATATAATTAGCTTTGTTTTTTTTGTGGGTTCACAAAAATAAGTAATGGAGCATTGATGTAGGAGTAAATAACAAGTCATCGCATTATTTATTTTAAAAACGATATCAGAAAAGGAAAAATGTTTTTCATTTAAGTGCTAGTGGTCGAAATTCTGCTCGTTCCAAATGTTTTAAATTTCGCTGTTGGTTTGCATTAGGTAAACGTTCGAAAGCTGTTTGTAATATTTGTATTGCATCGCCATGACTGACAAGAAAAATCGTTTGATTATCATATTTATCTTCGAGTTCTTTAACTAAAGCTGTTGTTCGTTCACGCACACTTTCAGTCGGCTCAATTTTATCATTTAGATTTTTTTCAGGATTTTCGTCATCATTTCTCCATATTAAACTATAGTTTTCATCACTACTACCATCATAAATACCAAAGAAACGTTCACGTAGACGTTGATCTAATTGAACAGTTACTTTGTCATCGTTTGATTTTGTAAGATTTGCAGCGATAATCTCAGCTGTTTCATAGGCACGCCGAAAATCACTGGCAATAATCACATAAGAATTGCAATTAGAAGGATGATTGTCAATGAATAATTTTGTATTTTCAACTACTTGAGTTCGACCAAACGGTGAAAGTCCATGTGACTTAATGCCTATGTCAGGATTACTACTGATAACATGAGCTACATTCGCTTCTGATTCACCGTGGCGTACACCGAAATATTTATTGCGAAGTTTACTACACTCACATAGATGATTAATAAATATCATTTTTTAAATTAAAATAATTCTATATAATAAGGTCGCACGCAGTTTTACTTTGATGATAAACACGGCGTACTTCACGGTCATATGAAGTCAACTAGAGCTTACTCCAGTTCAGTTCACTTCACATGGCCGTACTTCACTTTTGATTCGTTTTGAATGGTGGCTAATTGTGACCATTGTATTTTATTTATGTAAAGATGTCCTTATTAATAGCAAAACTTAAGCGAGCAATGTCATATCTATGTGGAATACGAAAGTTAATAAAATCCAAGTTCATGAGGGAAAATACTCGTCTAATTAATGAACTAAAATGAGCTTGAGGGCAGGGACTCCGATTAGAGGGGGGGCTGTGGGGGATCAGCCCCCCACAAAATNAATTAAGATGTTTCTTTTTCTAGCAAAAATGTTGTTTTATGCATCCTATTGTTAAATGAACATTCTCGTTCTGCAATTATTCGTTTCTATTGGTGACTCCGCTGTTCATTTTCTATTCGTGCCAGAAAATCTTTAATTTCTACCTTTTACTTCTGTTGAAAAATCTAGCGATTCTATTTATTTCTGTCAGAAAGCTCACTTTTTCTATTTGTTATTTCTGCCAGAAAGTTCACTCCACTCTATTTGTTCAAGATTTCATAAAAAATCCAGGGCGTGCAAAATCACGAAATGTAACATTATTTTTTGAATCTGATCAATTGAAACAGAAAGATGATGAGTTTTGAAAAGTTTTTTGAAATATTTCTTTTTATAAATATGTTGTTTTTACTTATTTTTAATAAAAATGAACTTGGATCATCTATGCTAGATGATGATATTATATATCAAGGATGTTCTTTTTGACATATACTGGCTGCCAGAAAAAGTGCTTTCTGCCAAAATTTAGCCCCCCCTCACTTCGAAAAGTAATCGGGAACCATGCTTGAGGGGACTCAAAAAGCTTTGTTGATTGCTCTAGAAATATTTCAGGTTTTTCCTATCTTTTTTTCTGACAAAGTTGTCTTGGTCTCTGAGTACATTTGAGAAGTTGATTGTCGCATGTAGTCTTGGAATTTTCTATAGAGACAAATTTAAAAGAAAACTGTATTATGAAAATTTCAGATCGTTTCGTTCTTTGCAATTTAATTTATAATCACAATAAATGTATGACGTATTTTCTAAAAATTAATTTATTTCTGCACGACAGAAAAGAAAACAAAGAAAAATTACACAAACATGTAAAAACGCTCGTCTGAGTTAATCTGAATGTTTACTAGTTTCTTCTTCAGACTTCAATGAATTAAGAATATCATGTAATTTAATTACAGTTGGATGATCATTTGGCAAATATTTCTGTAGACTTTTCAATGCATGTTCATAATAACTTTTAGCTTCACAGATTTGTCCTTGTTGATGAACTATATAGCCGAGGTTAAAATAAATTCCAAACGATAGTTCACTGTGAAAGAGAGAATTTTCTGGATGATTTGAAATAACAGTTAATCCACGAAAAACATGATCAAATGCATGACTAGTCATATTCATTTTTTGATAAGTCAATCCCATATTTGAATATATTGGTGCAAACAGTAGATTGTCTCTCAGTGCATCATGTTGTTCATAATCTCGAATTAGCTTAATTGCTGATTTATATTGATGTAATGCGGTATTGAAATCATTTAAAGCATCATATATGATTCCCATATTATAATGTAAGAGAATCGGTCGAATATGTTTAGCTCCGGGCTTTAATGTTTGCTCACATAGTTTTCGTGTTGATTTAAATTGATTTAATTTATCTGAAATATTTGAGCCTACAAGAGCTAGATAATCATCTTCGCAAAATTCATCTGTATCAATATCTTGGATACAATTAATTAGTTCTTGATCATCTTGATCAAGTAATGTTAAATGAATTAACCAAACTGATGGAATTTCGGGAAGTGCTTCAACATTACCAATGCGATATATACTTGACATTGATATAAGATAATCTTTTTCATGAACAAATTGACTTACAGTACCAATATTAGCATAGAGAGCATTGGATTCATTTGTTTGTGAGACACAAATTTTAAAAAGAACATTAACATTATTTGTTGGTGAACGTTTAAAAGTTTGATGTTCGAGAAACATTAATGGGATATTTCGATCTGTATTTGCAAATAGAAATTCATTAATACACATAAGTCCATTTTTATTTGTTCGTAGTTTCATAAATTCATCGTTCGATACTGATTGACTAAAATACAGATGAAGTAGATCTGACGACGACGATAACTGCTGCCTATATAATTGTTCAAGTTTATCATTAAGATCATTTAGAAATGGACTCATCATACATAACGTTAGAAAATCATGAAGTTGCAATGCTCGATTAATAATTTCCCGAAGAAAATTATCTCGTGTAAACCACCATACAGGGTTATGTTGTCCATAATCATTTTTCAATTGGTCAATTAATTTCTCGTGATTTTTATTTTTATTTTCCATTCGACAATAATCTATCATATCTTGTTGTTTAATTGAATTCATATTGGCTAGTATTACTTTACTTAATATGGCATATAGAAATGATAATTCCCGTTCATCGTTTTTTTGCAATAGAATATTTCTACTTACAAGATCAAATTGTAATTTTTCACATTCCGATAACGATTGACCAATAAAATGTTTTCGTAAACATTCACATAGATCTTCGATTTTTGTAAAAACACCTTCAATTTTTCTGTATTGCTTCGTCCATGATTCATATTTATGTTTGTTCATACAGAAAATATAGATCGAATGAATTTGTTCAAGATCATGAATTAATGGTACAAGTTGTTGTCCCATAGTACCGGAAACAATAAGAAATACATTATTAACACATTTGATAAAATCTTGACATTGATCTAATTCATTGAATGTATGTATCAGTTTTCGCTGTTTATTTACAATATGTCCCAATTGAATTAATGTATTTAGATCGTCATTGGAATTTGAATTTTTCCCAATTGATCCATCAGACCAAACAACAACAGGCGAATCTACATATGTTCCATTTAAATTTTTATCAGAATGAACAGTTTTGAATAAACAAACACGAAGATGATGAAATTTATTATTTGAATCTTTACCATGAATCGGACCCATCTAGAGAGAATGCGTATAAGTAAAATAAACGTTTAATTATGTAAAATAAAGGGGCGTTCATCTAAGTAGAATATACGACGTATATTTTTTCTTTATTAGGTTATTCAAGATTATCTTTCTTCACTGAAAATACAATTTGAATTGCGACGGTAGAAGTAAATAGAGCACACATATAATATATATATATATATTGCTGTTTATTTATATATACACGTGGGCCATATCTTGCTAGAACGTAAATGATTAATGCATGCTTCGATGATTTTTTTTTCTTGTGCGTATGAATTAATCGTGTACGCAATTTTTTTTTCATTAAAATATTTCGTATAGTAATCATTGACGTATGAGCATATTTTAGGAAGTAATAAAAAAAAAACATTTTTTTTCGAAACGAAGCAATGGTTTTGACTAGACTAGTTTCATTCGGATCAATTTATATCCATATTTATTTTATAGACTAGGGTATTAAGAAGGAGATTGATATTGAATCAAAAGATTTTTGTTGGTTTTTTCCTCTCGCAAAATAGCGATAAAATATACAGTATGCTTTTGTGATTATAATAACTAGGTATTATAAAAATCCTGCGTGTACTATTTATTATATACAAAAATTCCATGCGCCTTTGCCCGTCTATAATGTGATGATATTAATCGCTATTCACTAAGTCGATTAATAATTCACATATCTTTGGTGTTATTTTCTATTGAGATCATCTACTTCGCCCTCTTATTATTATTTTAGTCAGTAAATTGATGAACTTTCATTCATCTACGACTCTATTATTTCATCCGAAATATCATTTACCATCGCATTAGACCACTCGGAATCACATCTCAGCGGGATATGTCGTTTCGTATCACCTAATTATGTTTCTTGTGAAGTAGAACGGAAAAAGAAAGAGAATTATTCTCCAAGAAAATAGAACTGCTAGATCTAATACAAAATTCAGATATGGCACATTTGCCTTTTCCAAGATTTCAAGAAGTTAACACTCCTTTCTATTAATTTTCTTAAGTTTAACTTCGTTCTAAATATTCTATGAATATCTTTCAATCGACTATACTTCGTTGTTTACGTATACTTTTCCCCATAGAATACGCTTAAGATGGTTAACAACATCCTGTAACAAAATCAATGCTACTAGAGTAATGATAATTTTACTAATTGATGTTGTATAAAAAATAAAGCTACTATATATATATATATATATATAGCAATACAATTATATAGAAGACTTGTTTCTAATGATGAACCAAGCTGATAGACATACATTTATTATTCTCATTTCTATTATCAACAATTTACAGATAAAAGAAATCGAACACATAGAAATAACCACAGGAGTAGTGAGTTACAGACGGGTTAGGGAGAAAAGCAGCAGTGACAAAGAAGCATACCATCTTCCGGAAAAATCTTTTCAACATTTCACAGTACAGTTAAGCAAAATGTAAACCTCATATAATCTCAGATGAGTTTTGGAAAGCATTTTTTGCGTATGATTGTCCGTCTCTTGCCAACATCTGAAATCCAGCATTACTGTGCATCGTTTCATTTCCTTCAAAAAGATTTGGATGTGATGCTACAAGAACATTAATTTCAGTATTTGCTGCTGTTATTGTGATCCTACGCGTTGAAGTTTGACCATTTACAGTCGACAGTTTTCTTCCGCTAGGATGTGGTGTTAGCGATGATCGCGTTCCAAAATAATTCATAGTTTTTTGTCGATGTTTCGAAAATGTGACACAAAAATGTTCAGTTAACACAATAAAAAATAATGGATTAAGTATGCCTTCAATATGACTAAGTAACACAACAAGTTGATGTGCATATTTAAGAAAACGTTTTAATAGCGGTCGACGTCGTATTGTTTCGTCCAGGAGAAAACTTGTATAAAATTTAAATATCCAAAATGGTGTATAACATATTAAAAATGATAGAACAATGCATAGTACAAGTTTAACGCCTCGTGTTCGTCTTTTTGTTATCATTGCACGCGTTAATTTTCGTTTACGATTCAACCATTGATGTAAAAATCGAAGTAATTTCAAGGAAAATAAAACAATTATTGAATATGGGATAATAAAAGCAATTATGTATAAAGTTATTTCATAGATCAATAAAGCACGTTCAGATAGAACTGAACGGCATGTTAATATTGGTGTTAATGTTGTGGCATTCTTATTTGTACTATTAGCTTGATCATAAAGATATGTATAAAAAATAAATGGATAGGGTAATAGTAAACCAACTGTCCATATAACCAATAGGGATATAAAGGTAATTACTAGACGAAATTTTGTTGCTAATTTTGAACGAGCATCAATATAGCGTTCCACACTTAACGCTGCCACTGTATAGACAATAACCTAACAAGAGAAAAATATAAAATTCATTTCAGCTGTTAACAAGTAGAGTCAGATTTTGATTTTAAGAATTCATCTTTGTAAATTTCGAAAAATATGATATCATTTCAACTAGATTTAATACGATTAAGAGAATAGTATCTGTGATGGATAATTTTGTGAAACACGATCTGAAAGCAGTGTTGAAGTATGTAGGGTAGAAATTTGGACGCCCCTCCGCCCCTACAGACCGTTACAGAGAAATTAATTAATTATTAAATTTCTCTGTAACGGTCTGTGGTGGTTTCTGAATTCTCTGTAACAGTCTGTAGTGGTGTTTCCAGAGGCTTCATACATCATAATACAGACTATAACAGAGAAGCTCCACAGACTATCAGTGACCTTGACAGCCGAATTCCAGAAAAGAAGTTTCATCGTGTTTCACATTTTTGAATTCCACAGGGATTGCGCTAACAGCTTTTTCAATGCTGGAGTGATTAGAGACAAAAAACAAAGCTTACCATTAATTATTATTATGTGCTAGACAATTAGCCGTTTAAGTTTTTTTTTAGACTCTGAGTTTTATTGTTAAGAAAATAAACACTATAATGAATTTAGCGCGACGTAAGAATAAAAACATGCAAAAATGTAATAGTAATTAGTTGTTGTTGATGTTGTTGCTATTATTATGATTCAATTTCAGAACAAAAATAAATAGCACATTTAGAATTGACATAACAAACACCTCACATAGTAAATAAGATGTTTTTTGAAAAACAACATGATATCATCAGAGAATTCTTTTCAAGGTTCTGTCGATAATCCTCAGAGATATTGTGTGTTGTTATTGCGAACTGTTTATGATCGTTGCTAGTTTTTTTTGTTATATCAATGTCAAACTTTGTATTTATTTCGTACTCAAAGCTCAGACATAATAATTAGCTGAGTACACATGAGTTTATCCTTTTTTGACAACCTATTTTCCTCGTTGATTGAATCGGATAGAAGAAAATACTTTAATTTATCTCTGGTCAGTGACAATTAGATCGACTTACGAGAATGACATGAGCCTATAGGAAATAATATTCCTGCTTATAAATACTACTTTTAAAGGTCATTAGAGTTTGCTTAATTCTTGATTTCCACGTCAAAAATACCATGAAAAATAGATATTTCTAATTAATTTGTCTAGCGCTATGAGCTCATGATAGAAATACTTAAAAGAAAAACTACTCGACTTGAAACTTCACATTCTGAACATACTCTTTATTCTTTTTCAATGAGAAATATATAGCTTGAAGTGTTTCCTGAAAAATAGTTTAAAGAAAAGTTAAGAGTATAAATCTTTCATGAAGACTAATAACACTATTCTTAGTTGTGATAATCCTTGGAGATCCAGCGTAAATATCGTGACAGTTTTAAACAGCGATATGATCTAAATACTAATCATGCTCTTCTATTTATACGGAGATTCAAATATTGTTCATTTTCAATTTTTATCCCGAATAGATTTCTGTAGTTTTTAATACTAATAATTCTTTTCTAAATTCATGCGGATTAGAGCATCCTGTGAGACCAACGCCTAATTTCATATGACATAAATTCTGTAATTTCGTTTGAACTAAATTCTGATATGTTTTTACATTTTAGCCTGTGAATCTCATCTATAATCAAACGGTTTCGCATCAAGGAAATGGAAACGGAAATGCATCTCCACATTTGAGTTCATCTTAAAAGCTTTCTATTGTATTACGCATACTTGAATCGACAATCTTTCGTGCTTTCTCAATTCAATTTGAGAAATATTTAAAAAATCTTAATTAAAATCTTAACTTACCACTGTACAAAGAACATCGATAGTTAAACTAAATTTACAACCAAATTCTCCAAATATCCAACTCGGTGTAAGTAAATTACTACTGAAAAAGATAATACCCACTGAAAAGAGAAAAGAAAATTCAAGCATTAATTTATCAAGAAAAAAATATCCTTTCGTCAAATCAACATACTTGCATGAATCATGTCTGCAATTGCCAAATTAACAACAAGTATAGCAATTGATGTTTTGTCTCGTCTCGAACGAATATAAACAATTGCCAATACATTAAGTACAATTGTTCCAATAAATATAGCAGCATTAGTTAGCACGAATAAAATTCTCAGAAAAACATTTTCCATTATTCTTTTTTCGAAAGATGAAAATTATAATACTTGATAATATAAATAAATATATAGATAACAGTTAGTGGTTAAACAATACTCGTATTGATCAGCATCTATTACATATCGCAATAGATGAATAAGCAAAAGTGAGACATGAATATAAATTAATTACAATAGAATATTATGCGTAGGCCATTGCTATCTATTAAACAAGCTGAAAACGAAAAAAAATATTATATGCTCGAAAAATTTTATTCCATCGAATCACTCTACATAATTGAATTCGATAATATTGTCTATTTCTAACATGTACTGCTGTGATATTAGATAAATAATATAGACGCAATTTACATTCGTCAAAACTGGAAACATGAGAAAATATACTTTCTGTCTTTTATCGTAGTCAACCGTGTAAATGTTTGAACATGAGTACTATGCTTCATTAAGAAAGTTTTTGTCATCGAGAATATTCTAATAAAATGAACATCTTAATAATGGAATAACTATATGTTTTTAAAATCGAGATTTACTCTAGCAGAAATGAAAATATTTCATTTATATGAGAACGTCATACTTTCAAAAAAGAAAAAGAAAAGAAAGAAATCGTCGTAAATGATGGAAAGATTTAAAATAATAGTGGTAATGCTAATGAATAAGTAGTAAGAAAAAGGAAAGACGCCTTTATCTTGCCACCTACTTAAAAATACCGGATACTGTGAAGGCTATTTCTCTTTCTTTCAAAACAGCCTTTTTTTATCGATCTCAATATAGATTTTCTTCTTCTTCTTCTTTGAGTTGTGATTTTCATAAACTCTAATAGGCTCATCGAATCTATTAGGATCAATTTAGTTGAAGGGCATCGATTAGCACAATATACTAATCAAAACTCTTAGCGCTCTCACAAACAAAAATGAATAAAAAAAGGAACAAGCGTATCCATCTATTTTATTAATATGTCTTTTCATTTTAGTCTCATGCAATGTAAACTCCTGTGGTGATAGAAATAGGAATATCGAATAAATACATCGATAGTTGCTATATTCTCGTGTCCTTGCTTGACCTACGATTGCGCATGCACACATTCTTGTTCAACAATAATCGATGTTATTGTAGAGAATAGGAAAGATAATAATGATCTTCAGCTTGCCATTGGTAAGCATCTAATGAATAATAGAGTCCAATTTAGTACAATTTAGAGAGTACGTCTCTTAGAAAAATCTGATCAATAGTCGAGAAAATGACCTTCGATAGCAAATGAATCGAACAGATAGTTTGCAGCAATAAAAATTCTCTTCGTAATATTTTTATCGATGAATATCTATCATTAACAATTCTTTCTTCTTATTTCTAAACATATTTTTTGCCGGAGAATATTAATCTATCCCTGTTGTTGATTAATTTTCGAGAAAAACATCGAATAGTTCTGTATAGAATTATCGTTTTATATGAAATGATAATTTATATGCATGTATTTTGCTACTTGCAAGAAATACAATCATTCGTTCTAACCTTTTGTTTTATAAACACACAAGAAACAAATCTATGATCTAATGATGGCACTATTTTAAACAGAAGAAGGATAATAGTACTCAATGTCTTACCTCACGGTTGATGTATAAGTTGCCATCGATTGCGTATTAACAGTGAATATAAAGATGGATACGAAGAAGAACAAGAGAAACAGAGAAGTTATGTTATCTCATTCAATACTTAGGAAACAAGGACTACTTCTTCATCATCGCTCTGTTGTCTCTCTGTCGTTCGCTCTCTTTCTTTTTGCTCTATTCTCTTGTCTGTTTCTGGTAGATACACTCGATGATGATTGTAACATCTAATCATATTTGTTCTCTTTACATTTTCTTTGTCGTCTAGCGATTCTCTAGTGTTTAACAAGGAAAATAAAATGTAAAACCATATTAAATATCCGTTGCTTGTATTGAAAAATAGAAGCATTTACATGCAAATATCTATGATTAATAGATGTTAGAAGTAGTTTAAAACATGTTTTGCATGATATAATTATTCTTCCTTTTTATCTTTCGACGTTTGAATTTTCATTCAGAAAAACAAAAAATGGTACGCTTAATCGTGCTTCGGTAGCTCAATGGTAAGAGCACTGGTCCGGTTAACCAGCTTTTGTGTCTTGGGCTCGCTTACCGAACGAAGAATATCATTTTGAATTTTTCATTCAGAAAAATTCAAACATCGAAAGATGAAAAGAAAAAATAATTACATCATATAAAACATGCAAATATCTATTGGTATTATAAAGAAAATTGCTATAGCAAAAATAGGTAAAACATAATAATAAGAGAAAACCTTGTTTGATGAACGTTTAGCTAATCTAGATGTTATCAACGTAAAAGTACGACTGAACTGTGAAGTTTAATTTTCTACTTCGCTGCTTTCGATTGAATGTCATCGTAGTAATCATAATTAGCTTAGGATCTAAACTATAACCTCAGCAATTGTCGAAAAGGTTAAAATATAGTGACGATAGTTTTAATCAACATACATGTTGTATAAATGCTGGTAAGTATTGTATGTCATTTGTATTATGTTAAATACAAGGCTATTCTGTCTACTAATCTTGTTATTTGTCTTTGTCGTCTGTAAACGATTTGGCTTGTTTATTATAGCCTCTTGACTGCTCATGGTCAAACAAACAACTATAAAAAAAAAAAAATATATATATATATGTATCTATATGTATGCTTTATTTTATGCATCAGTTTAACTAACAAAAACAATAACAGTAAAACGTTGACGTCAAAATAAATCGTGCCATACGCTATAGTTATATTCGGCAATTACAATAATCGACATATGTATTTCATAAATTACATGAGGTTTTTATCATAGAAACATTACAACTATTATGAAATACGACTTATAACCTTCGACATGCTTAGAAGATTACAATCAATAGATTTGATAAGCGCATGCTATGTATTAGTCTACTATTCTATTTGCACTTAGCAGCTTTCTGATCTTGATTTAAATATCTTCTAAATTATTATTTTCTTTGGTTTTTGATAAAATTGTGTCAAAAAGAAGTTCGGTAAATGAGAGTTCGCCAATGGGACAGATGTGCTAATTGAACTAGAAAATATGTTTTAGGTCAAGGCTAATCACTGTATTATAAAGAAGCATGTCTAAATAAAAGAATATATTCGATTAAAGAGCAGCTGAATACTTTTTAGTAGCATAGCCGTTAGCTTAACTTCTATATCAAGCCATTTTTATAGTCTTTGTCTGTATGAATCTCCGCAGTTTTCTCTATCTATTGACAATGATAAAATAGAGCAATCATATAGATATGATAAAACTATTCTTAATTTCTATCTGAGAAAAGCCTTTCAAATGATAGAAGCTCAAGGTTAAAGCAAATAGATTCATTTAATGAAAAGCAGAAATTAAAAAAGAAAGAAAAATAACGACAAGAGCCAAGTGGCTTTTATCATATTAATGCAGTTAGTGTTTAGCAATTCAACAAGCGCTCCGTTTTTTTCTTCTATAACCTGCACGAACTGACTATTCTTAAAAAAATAATTCAACTAGGATCGAGATAACCTTGAAAATAAGAAAAGAAAATGAGAAAAAGAATAAGAATAATTGAGTAAATAAAATCTATTTATATAAATAAATGTTGTTAACGTGTTTTCTTGTAAGTCAAGGATATACAATGAACGTGCAAAACTATAATTTCGAAAGTCAACGAGAAAAATTGACTTAGACACGTTTATTTACAAGTACAATAGAGATGTCCTAGTCGATTTATTTTCTAGAAATTTATGTAAAAAGCAAAAAGAATTATTTTTTCCTATCGAATTGAAGTTGTTAACTCGTTCTAATCAAATTTCACATGCCATTATAATAATTAGTCTTGAAGAAGTCTCTAATTTGATTATCGATCAAGAATGGGGCATTTTCTCTTAACATATTTTATCATAACAAATATGTTCTGAATAATTCATACTTACCTAATTTCAATTCTTCATATTCTCGTAGAAGAAAACAACAAAGAATGACGTAGAATTATCTCTATGCTAGTCTCCTATGTTTAATTAGAACAAAGAAGACACATTCAAGAAACGTTGACGTCATAGGGAATGTGTCTTCAAATTAACCAATGTGAATACTACTCGTGTTTAATTCAAGTATTTTTTTGTCTTCATCTAAGAATGATTCTATAGGATGATTAAAGCAATTGAGGCAATCAAATCAAAAATATCTATCGAACAGTTTTCGTTGCTACTTTCATTTATAATCAAAAATAATTTGCATCTGTAGGAGCTTACAAATTTTATAACAACCACATGACTTGTTTTCTATATCTATGACGATAGATCTCTTCAGGTAGTGTAATATGTTCTTTTTTTGAATATATACACTTCGCAATATTAACAAGTGAATGTTATACGTCTCTGTTCATTCTCAAGATTCATCGAGTAAAAACTATAATGGCGTATTTTGTTCTTTTCAATTTAATAAATATATCTATTGGCAATAATAAACAGATTAAATACGAGTGTTAACAGAGACAGCAAACAAGCATTTACTAACAAACAACAATTCTGTGCAGACCCGCAGCAAGTCGCAATCGATCTTACCTCTCAATAGCTAGGAGAATAATGTTAATGAAAGCCAAAAAAAAAGTTTACACACAACTATATTTATGTGACATTATAAATTTATGCATATACATTTAAGAACGTTTTAGGCAAACGTATTTAAAAAAATAATAATATTTGAGAATCTGCATAACGCATGGTTACAAAGATTATTAATTATTAGATTTAAATAACAGAAACAAATGTAGAACATGCTGATTGCGTGACAAAGAAAAATTAGATCTATGATTGATTTGTTTGATCTTGAGTACGTTGAAGAACATAACAACATTGATTAATGGCATTTGCCCACGAAGATGTTGTCCCTTCCATATCAGTTAATAGTTGTTTAAGATGACGGAATTCAATATTTTTCGATGATAATCGAGGGATCTAAATCGACAAGACATACACATGCTCGAAGTAGCATTTTGCAAGTGTTTGATAGTAGTGCCTTGAGTTTTGGCATTATAAAAGACTATTCATCAAGTAAATCTGTGCGACAGAAATATTTCATAGATATTCGAAAAAAAAAGTCATTGCGATCGGCTGCTCCTGTCGGTAAGATTTATTTTATTCAATGAAACTTTTATTCTCGGAATCAGTCTTAACAATTTCCTTGCACACAACTCATTTGTAGTCAAAGAGTGTATGTAGAAATTTTCAGCATTTTTCTAGTTTTACATTGATCAGCGCGTGTACAAGAATGACACTATTATAAAGTACTATCTTCATTTCTACCTGTTAAGTTTGATCGATTTCAGTGATTCTTTTAATGGTTGACAGTTAATCGGCACCAATGGATACATCTTACTAGCACTATTATTCACAGTGTTTGTTGGTAATGGTGTCATTTCATGATTTGTTTGATTCAACTCTTGATAGATATGTTCTTCTTGATCATTTGTAAGTAATGTTGGATCTATTAGAATATTACTAGTCTCATTAATATATTTTAAATCTTCTACAGATCCATGACGACTCGTTACGACTTTCATTGATTCACTTAGACTACGATGTGCTACAAATAAAAGATGTTTATGTATAAAAATTGAATATATGTATGTTTTAAACTTACGACTGGTAAAAGCAAAGAGATTGTTGAGTTTTGTACCATCAAGACTTGATTGCTCGTCAGCATCAATAAATATTTTGTTTGAACAAGGTATGGCTGGTATCTCATCTTCATCATCTAGTGTTATCATCAAGGGGAGAAAAGCTGATTTAAATCACAGTAAAACTCAACTTACAATCAATATAAATTAACTGTATTGGAATGAGTTTGCGTGAGTTTCGGTGCCTTTGAATGATTTTCAGTAATAATTTATGATTTGGAATAGTTTTTAGTTAGTTTAGCAAATTTTTCGTTTTCTCAAACTCATTTTAAATCAGCTAAACTCAGAAAAATCATGAAACTCATAAATCGCTTTTTCCCCCCTGGTTATCATGGTAGATGAATCGAAATATCGTGGGTGATTTCGATTGACTAAATGTTTGTTTTGCTTTTCTTCAATCTTATATTTTGTGAAAGTACTAAATCGATTATTATTATTATTATTTGAAGTTGATAACGATTGAATTGACTCTGCCACAATATCCGGTAATTCATCATGTTTCAAGTTTTGATACAGTGAATTATATTTACTTGCTAATACTATAAATATTTCATTCATTATCGTTATAAAATAGAACAATAATAGAAATGGCAGAACGCTAATGGAAAAAAGTGGGTTGTTTATTATTAAACAATAGAACTTTGTCGAAGAAAATTCTTTGGATTGCACGTCCTTGATGACATGTCTTCAAATGTTCTTTTTCTCGCTTGAATTATATGCAAGAATAAACGCGGAAGTTGAATAAATTTCAAAGTCCAGATTTTTGCAACACAAGGATCTCAGCAACGGACTAATTCAATGTAGCGAGACTTCGCGTTGATCTAGCCATAATTAAAATGATTTTAAGAATATTTTTACAACGAATGGATAGAGTTGTCACAGAAATGATTTCAACTATAGTGGAGGCTTTAAAAATATTTGAAATTGTGACGAGCAACTAAATGAATAATTCATATTTATTTCTATGAACAATATCAATTATATGATATCGAGATCACCATGTATCAACGCATTTTAGAAGAAAATAGTAACCCATCATCTTCACTTGCTTATTTGAAAACTTCGTTGGAGCTTTATTTCAAATAAAAATATGAACTCAATAAAAAACAAAGATTCGATTACTTTTGATAACAGAATAATTCTTCAAAGAAATCGCTAAATTAACAGTACGGCTAAATCGAAACGAAAAGAATTTCAATGCATTTGTTATGATGACTTCCAAATAATAGGAAAACGAGGATGATCCATCGCATCACCAGGTTTTATTTGTTCGGTAATGTCTGAAAAGTC
The DNA here is from genome assembly GCA_905331475.1 of Rotaria socialis. Taxonomy (NCBI): domain Eukaryota; kingdom Metazoa; phylum Rotifera; class Eurotatoria; order Philodinida; family Philodinidae; genus Rotaria; species Rotaria socialis. The sequence continues at coordinate 61,641 of CAJNYU010002003.1, read as the reverse complement.
TGGTGATGTAATCCATTTTCTGGGTGAATGCCTGACATCATCACCTAAGAAGCGAACAGAAAAAACTCGTCGACGACCTTCATTCGGCATTGTTCCTCTCGCGCCATGTAGGGTAAGCATATGAAAAGCGATAGCATCTCCTGGCTCAACAGGCCAACCAATAATAGGAAACGCGTCTCGATTATCTTCAATATTGGGAATTTCTTCGAGTGTTCCCTCGGGGAACCATTTTGCTTCCAAACTCATGAATGTTCTTGGCATAAACCAATGCCCGTCGCGATGTGATCCTGCTATGAATTCAAGTGTTGAATGACGAGAGACTGGATCAATAGGTATCCAGAAACTGCATGTTTGGTTTCCTGCAATATTATAATAAGGTTGATCTTGATGCCACGGAGTGACTTGTTTTGTGTTGGCTTCTTTCACGAGTAAATGATCATGATAAAGTCGACTGATTGAACTTCCCATCAGTAGTCCGGCTACTGCAGCACAGGGTGATTCATATATAAACTGCTTGTAATAGGGATTTGCTTCCCATGTGCAAAAATCTTCGACAAATCGACCTGTATCATCAGGACGACTAGCAACTTTGAAGCGAGGTGACGGATTTGCAAGGTTTTCATCGATCCCTTGTCGAAGTAAGTCAATTTCACTATGAGTTAAAAAGTTTCGAATACACACAGCTCCATTCTGTTTGTATTCATTCACAAGAGAATCTGTAATAATTGAATTAGCTCGCTCATTCGATGTCATGTTAGTTGTTTATATGATTACAAACAATTTTTGTTAGACATAAAGGCGAGATAAGAAAATTATCTCTCTATTTATCGTACTATTATTCATCCAAGCTGACTATGAGAAATATTTAATACATTAGTTTTTTAATGATGTAAAATTGTAAAACTATCTTTAATATAAAAAACTAATTATTAAAATTTGTACTCTCTTGATCTGCCCATAGCATTGTTGATTGTCACACCATGCTAAAGAAAAATAGTCTTTATAAGAAAAAAACAAAGAACGAATGAGATAAATTATTTTCTTTGTCGTTACCTTTTAAATTCGAATTCTACTGAAGTTTTACCATTGTATGTGACTATTATGCTTTTAACTGTTAACTATTAACAGACTTTGATCTTATCAGCAGAAAAACTCCGTAAAGCTTGTTTATAATGAATAAACTTTCACGAGAATTTTGTATTTTGTCATCAATGGATGAGGTTATCGAATATTTTACTTTTCTTCAAAAGAAAAAATTCAAAAATTTATTGACTCGACCTTGATTTTAGTAGCGTGTTGATCATGAACGAAATGCAAGTAAAAATAAATAACAGAAAATGAGAACAACCTAATATTGTACCTAAACCAGTTGTTGTCACTACGGTTGTTGCAGTTGGCGTCACTGTAGATGAAGAAGTTGGTGTTACTACGGTTGCTGAAGTTGTTGCCAGTGTAGATGACGAAGCTGCTGTTGTACTTTCGCAGAAATCTAGTAGAATATCATCAAAACTTACACTCACACCTTCGGTAGCATTTGAAGACACGAAGAAACTGAGCATGACAGAACATGAATTATTGGGCAGCATATTGTTAACAGTTTGTCAACCGTTGCTATCAGTTTTCTTCACTGACCAAATAAGACCTTCGGAGCAGCCGGTAAGAGCTACACCGAGAGCTGTGAGTTTCTCTGGCGTACTAATTGAATTGATATAATACGCAAATTTCAGACACATATTCAGTTGAAGAGGAAAAGCAGTTGTATTGACTATACCATCTACACGGACGCGAATAATCTGACCGGAACGATACCAGTAAAGGAAATGACCTGTTGGTGTATTCAATGTATGATGAGATGATGGACCGCGGTGTTTATCTACTACTGTCTATCCAGTAGCTACCATAAACATGACTGGAGCTGTAGGTAAATTCATACCACACACATCGTGCCATCCTCGAAATCACAGGCAAATTCAGGTGAGGTGTATATTCGATCCAATGATATCCCAAGGAATATCGTAAATTAATAATGATGATAGAGAGCGTCATGAATAGATGATGAAACATGATAAGAATAAAATGGTTATCAAACACGTGGACACTGCTGCTGCTGCTGCTGCTACTGTCGGTAAACATAAGTGACTAGATACGGCAACACATTAGAATCTATTAGTTTTAGTAAATTGTTTTTCAGCAAAAATCTCCTCAGATCTATCATACATTTTATATAAATAATAGATTCATGCAAACTGAAAACTCATGAATTTCAATATTTTAATTCAAATGAAAATAATTGAGTTGAATCAATAAATAGTTCTTTACAAATATAGTCTACACTGTAATATAATATATTATAATTTCATTTTATTTTCTGGATGTATTGAAGATGAGATGACCTTCAAAAAGAAAAGTAAACCAAAAAAAGTAAAAGTAAAAACATAATTAGCATTTCGATAGTAAAAAACAATTCGTAGACCACCGGTATCAAGATAAAAAATATCCATATTATTTTAATGAAAGTAGAAGGAGTAGAATAGTACACGATATAGATAATTTCGATGAGGACGAGTTCAATACAAGATTGAACATATTGGATGATTTAACGCTTGTGTCGATCACATTTGTTGTTAGATAAGATTTATCTATAAATGTGTAGAATAACAATGAATCAATTAGGAGTTATCGATATCGATATCTATATATATATATACATGGAAGAAGACTACATACCAAAATCTCTAACTATATGTGGTCCTTGTGTAATCCAGTTTATTGAATATGGATCACTGTGACGTTGTGCTTTAATTATATGTGGAAGTAAACGATGATGATTGTTATCATTTGAGTCAACATTTTTGCCTACAGACGATAAACCGTGTTGATAGTGAGAATAATGTGAAAATAAACGAGTTTTTCGATCTTGATCATTAAGATAGGATACTGTACTTAGTGACGATGAAGCTCGATCTAAAAAAAAGAAATATTATTCTTTTTCTTTCTAAATATCTGATCAATAATATGACTAGACAGTTAGAATGACGAATATCTTAGTTCAGTGAAGAATTATGATCTACATGACTATCGGGGTGAAAAAAGGAAAACGCATGAATATAAAAAGAACAACTCACAGCCTATCCGATTGAAAATCTAGTTCATTAACTGAGCTTCGTTAAAAATAAAAGCAAGCTTGTTATCTTTCTTTTGATATAGATAAAGGTTATTAGAAAACTTCATCTCACTCAAACATAAGGTATCAATTCTATTGCATTCAGCAATGCAATATAATTAAAATACTATATACTTACTATAATCATGCACAATTATTTTTAATTTATTACATTGGCGATGTGTTAATGATGTTGAAACAAAATAATAAGTTCGATTCGGGTGAAATTCTAATCCATTTGGTATAGGTAAATAAGAACGAAAATTCAATGTATATTTCATCACATCATAAGGATGGTTACATGTTATTATAAGACGTGTTGTTGATTCAATATTTAAATGATCTATACTACACGTATCATATTCACGTTTAGTTACCTATGAATTAATAAATGAAACGGTAAAATACTATAATCAAAAACAAAAGCCAACATACACGATAGATATCATATTGTTCGAGTTCATTTGTCAGATATGATTGTTGTTCATCATAGAATGGACATATTAAATCCATAACATCACCCAAACGTACTTCAAAAATCAACGAATCATCTTGATATGGCCTTTATAATGAAGAAGAAAAAAATTAAGATTCGTTTGATTTCTATTTCCTTTCTATTTTCAAGTGTTCTTTTTGATACTTGAAAATTTTTGACCGAGAAATCTAATTAAAATGAATACTATCGACAAGGTCATTCAATCATCCCATAACGGCCCAGATGCCGTAAGGCCTCTGTTTATAGAAGGATACAAACACATTAAAGAGAAAGAACTGCACCCGCTACGATTGCCCGAAGTTGTGAACATTCGCAAAAAGATTAGTACTTTTAGGGTAGATAAAAACACTTGGTTAAGAATAAGGAAACAATCGACAAATTTTCCCATCACAAATATTCATATTGTCAAATCAACCATAGGGTAGAAGATATCCGATTTTGCTTACAATGATGCAATCAATTTCCTATGCTGTCCGGATGCAGTCGTTTTTCTTTTCCGAAGAATTAAATTTCTTCGAGAAAATATCAAACGATGATATCATTTATATTAGAAGAAATATCTCGTAGAAAAACAAATAATATTTCTCATCTCTCTAGAGGAATAAACAATCGATATTAATATTCTACTTTTTGTGTTTAAGAAATATCCTTGAACGAAAAATCGATTACGTTCTCCTTTCCATCATCAAAATTCTTATTAGTCAAGCTCATTTGATTCATCAGCGATATCACGAAGATAGACAGATGTTTGATAAAGAAAAAGAACTCAATCAATGAAATAACAACTTACAAGCATTTCTATGAATTATTATATACACACGACTTCTCTGTTCTATCTGATAAATTGATCAAACGGAACACGTCTTATCGATTTAGTATTGCAGTAAAAGGATGCTTTTAAGTACCTGAACGTTGTTTGATTCCAATAGAGTGGCTGTAAAATCAATGAATGAATTTGATGTCGAACGATAACGATGAGTAAAAGAATTGATATCACAAACAAATCTTTGATGAACATAGTCTATGTGTCGCTGCATCTACTGAATATACACTCTACTCAACTGACCGTTCTCTCTCTCTCTCTCTTCTCTTCTCTCAAATGCGAGAAAAAAAAAGAAACGATCCAATTATCCTTTCTTTCGTCTCTCTTTTTCGCGGTCGACAATCACAAAAGACGAGCAAGTAAAACAAACTAAAAAGCGAAAGCAAAGAGGCCGTTTAACTAATGGTAATGTACAAGGAATCATTTATACACTTGTTCAATTCGTGTGTCTATTGATGCATCATATCACTTATTCGATAGCTAATTATCATGCAAATAAGCACAATTTTTGCTCGAGTTTAGTTCATTCAAATTTCGATGTTTTCTTTTCTAAATTTTATTTACATGATCATCGCCATCGACCAGACGCCTTATGATATTCTGTTCATTGATGCACGTAATTTTTTAGTATGCTTATGAATGAAGCGGTAAGAGCATATTAATCATATATAGACTAGATGGATGATGAATGATCAAAGGTATACAAATCTATGCATGTATCACTTATGTGAACAGTTGAGAACTTATGTAGAACATATTATATATATATAAATATACACCTATGTAAAGATACAAGTGAAGTAGGGGGGATTAGTGAATAGACTGATTGTAAAAAGAAAAAAGGCTTTATGAATAATTTTTCTTTTCCAGTATTTCACTATATGGTAAATGTTCATAGACGCGAATTTTTGCTTTGTGAATGTTTATATAGCCAATAGAATGTTTATTTCGATAGACAAATTTCAAGTTTCAAAAAACTAAAATAATGGATTAATAGTGTAAGAGAACGAACGAACACCGTTAACAATGTGATGATACGAATAGCTACTCACTGAATGTACAAGTGTATATGCAACGAAAGATTGAAAAATCACGCAAGAGGCTCATTAGAAGAACAGAAATTCGGTCATTTATCCTCAGGCTACATAGACAGTAAAATGATCTTGATTTAATTGGAATGTTATAAGGTGTAGCATTCTTATTTATATGACTGTCGGAATGAACATTAAGCGAAGAGAATGAAAGAACTCAATAGACTAGTTCTAGTTATTTCTTTATGTTCACATGTTTGTTCAAGATTTGATTACATTGATCTTTAAGCAATGAAAAACAAGACACATCATCGAGACTGAATGGCACGTGTTTGCTAATGAGTAATCATTTATATGTATGGGTTATACGTTAACTTTTATGTAATCTACAAAATACATCTTTTCATTCTATGTATGAATAAATACGAAAGGTCACTTTGATCACGACTGTATGATGTTTGATGAGGTAACAAACCACGTCTGTCTAACAATATTGATTGTTCTCTTTGTTTTCTTGCATCAAACGTTGATAGTTTTTCTATCTGAAAACTGATCGACTAAATTCACGAGTCAATTGTTACGGAATCTACCCAAGAAATTTCTCGTTGCGTATTATTGATATTTGAACTTACTTAAAGAATGACTGATTCCAGTAAACAGTCAACGTTCGATGAGTATTGACGTTGAGAACCATCATAAAAAATGTCCAGAAGAATATAACTAGTTTTTTAAAAGTTAATGGCGCCATACATCATTCTTAACATCGATTCAATATTGACTAGTATGCATTGTGTTGCTACTCCAGAATTTCGATATTATAAAAAAAATTTTGATAACATGATGAACATTGCATGACACTCAACAACAGATGATAGTATCTAAAATGATAAGATATCAGATAATTTTTCGCGAGTCTATCAGTTAATTAAAATTAGTTTTAGATATTTTCTTGTTCAAAAATGTCAAAATTGTATTTTCACCTATAACAGACCTTCATTGATCGAAGTCAATGAAAGTAAAACAAGTTATGTCTACTAGTGAACTCAACAAAAGTCTTGCAAGTCTTTGTTCTCTGTTCTTACAATCAGATAATAAATAGGAAAAGAAAAATGAGAGTTATTAGATAAAATGAAGGGATCTTGACATTTAACTATTACCCATTTTGTTAATAGTAGTAGCATCAATTACCTTGGCACATGTCGGCTGAAAGTCGAACGAGCATGATAAGTAATGATTATCCCTCTTTTCTCTTGTTCTTTTCACGGATGGGTTTCTAGATGCATTGGATCAGAAGCAGATGCTGACAGTCTCATTCTTACTCAAAGCAAACTGATGAATGGCGAGAAGAAGATGACAATGACCTTGATTATTCTTTTTCTCCTTTTTAGTTCTCTCTTTTTATTAAAAAACAGGTAATCTTACCCAACTAACTCGATTGTTGAAATACAAGTTCACTTACCCACGTATTCTGTTATATATGAAGGTGTTTCGTCGTCTTTTTCTTGTTATGCGAGAAGAATTAATCCTATGTGTAGAAAAGAAGAAAAATGAATGATGATAGATGTACGATGGGGATTGTCGAGACGTGAAAGATCGTCAAGGTCCTCCTGTATAAATATTAACAGCGCTTGAGCAGGTGCAGGAAAAACGTCCTTTTGTTTATAAGATAAATGATAGATACATACCAATTTAGTCTATTATCTCCTATAATTTTTCACTGAAACAACCATATGAATCTATGTTTAGATCCTCATCTGACATTTGTCTATTGGTTTTCCTCTTTTTGGAACAAAATCTTCTGAATCATTTATAAAAGTGACATATCCAAAGACAAAAGAAGAAAAAAGAATCATCGACTTTGTATTCTCAGAAGAATTATGACGACTTACTACTTTCTTTATTTTCTTCTCAATGATAATAAAACGATGAAACGGAAAGCTGTTAATTTAATTAGAGCTTAGCAAAATTAATAAAGACATAGAATTGTTCCTTTGAATTAATTATATTTTCTTTTGAAACAACCTATTTAGAAAAATAGAACAAATTTGTTATGCAAAAGCCAACCCTTAAGCAAGGATTTTCCAAGAGAAAAAAAATTATATTATAACTATTGCAGTACTCTTTTATTGAGTAATACACAATGTCAATTATTCTTAATTAATCATTCTTTCGTAGGAAAAAAACTTCATCGAACCAACTTTATAGGTTATTATTTATCAAGGCGAAAGTTTATCTTGAAGTGTCATCTGTTTAGTTTTCGTTTTGTTCACTGCTAGCAATCAAACAAATTATTTTTTTTTCTCGTTAAATTATGAGATAGTTTGCATTAATCTATTCTCTTGAAAAAATATGAATTAGATATTCTAGAGTAACAATATCAGATTACATTATCAATCGATAACTGGTGATAGTTATAATCATCGTTTTTATTATATTGTTACATTGGTAACTTTTTTTAGTATTTAAAAACAACGTCTGTTTCCTTTTTATCTAATAAACATGATATTGTTTCCTATTGGCAACAGATGATCGATGTGTTTAACCATGTCAGAAAACTAAACGACTTGGTACAGAAATAAAATGGTGTATACCCACGTGTTTTATACAGCTGGAAAGTCGCATAGTTACAGAGATTAGTCAATCTAGACTTCTAGTATTATCATTGCAACATATGGACTTGCTAATAAATAAAGATCTATTTCATGTTTCTAGATCGATAGTTTATTGTCTTTTGGGAATATTATTGAAGAACAAAAAACATGTTAAACATGTAATTTGCATGATATTTAATGTTTTAGCCGTATGCAGTGTAACAATGTATCTATTTAAAGGTCTTATGGTTCTATTATGTAGGCAATAAAATTAAGTTTTCTGTAAAAGAATTCATCATGATTGATCAATATTGACATTTTAGGCTGCATCCTAACTATGAATATTGTTTTGAATTGATGCATAGCAAATTCTGGTCTAAAAAAAGTCCTATGAAGGTAGAAGTCTCGAACTTTAAAATCAAGATTGAATTCAATATTCTAATGTTATTATGCTAATAAGCAATTTGGATGTGTTGGACATAGATCATCATGATCTTTTTAGTTTTTCATGGAATTTAGATAAATTCCACAGTGACTCATAATTAATTACCCCCGTATAAAGAATGTAGTCTGTTACAATGATACAAATTATTCTTGTCTTCGATACTAATTGCCTCAATAATCATGAATACGGTCAAGTTATTTACAATGATTATCTTATTATACCTATATTCTCTCGATAGGCTGTGCAAGACGCTGCTGATATACGATCAAAGAGTTTATGTCCATAACGTCTCGTTATTAGATATAAAATTCTTTCGTCTTACGTATCCAGCGAATTCTCTAAGATTAGCAACGGCACCTACATGGTGTTTCACATGTTCACTTCCCGAGAGAGCGCACTAACCGTTTCTTTTTCTATAATTAACTGAACATATATCCAGAATGAAGACGTAGCAATACGAAAATCCTGCACTTTTGCACTTGCTGCCTTGTTTAAAGAGATTTTATCAATGTTTTTTTTTTTATCAGATCTAACGTTGTTTTTAATGTTTGATCTTTTCGTCATTTGATGTTAAAGAAAATTGATTAGCTTTTACATAATGAAAACGTTCATTGTATTCTTTTTCTAAAAATGTGTTGCCATCACGATTGTTAACACGTTCATTCAATGTTTGATGATTATCCGTTCAATCTACACAACATTAAACAATTTCGTAAGTTGAAAAAAATTGATTAGCAATAATCGTATTAGCTGTTCGTGCTCTATATCTGTAAGTACACCGCTTTCCTTGTCATAATCATCATTATTTAGCTTGGTGCCAATGTCACTGAGATCATTTCATTTAGATGCATGCAATAGTATAGGCAATATCTTCTCGGGTGTAAATAGTCGATGCAAAGATTTACAAGCATACTCTCAACGAGACAGTTTACAATTCACAGATGCTTGTACAGTCTCAGTCAAAGGTATTATTCCTTTTTTTTCAATTTCAATTCAATTAGGCACAGCGGAAGTGTATGTTGTCCTGCAGGGACAAGATTAAATCAGCTTGTGAGAAAAAAATCTTCACCTTTCATTATCTTCCTATTGCTCCATTGTCCATCAACTTCATACAAGCAAACTTTAATAATCCGTAGTTATTACTTACTATTGTTCAAAGTACACTTCCTTCTTTCTCCTCTTTCAATTTTGATTAACAACACGGAAATCATCGATATTCTCTGCATGAACTCTCTTTCACAGCAATCGTCTCGTGAGACATTCACTGGACAATAGAATTCTACTGACCTCCATCATTAATCAAAAGCGATGTTCACATATATATATATATATATATTGGTTATCTAATACTGTGTCATACGTAATCGAAAGAAGACTACAACTCTACTCATACGTACATATATTAGTAACAAGAAGAATCATTCGTTTGTATTAGATAATTATTTTTCTCATTCACATGCAATCATAAAGACGAGTAAGTTAAATCATCTATTTCATGGAATCCACACGAAAACTAGAGTAGGCATATTATCAGAATTTTTAATCAGTTAAAGTGAGACAGTCTCTTCACAATATTTTCTCTGCTTAAATAGGTGTCAAAGTTCGACAAACAATTCTTATCAATAGCGTTGCATTAGTGTATAAGATATTGATCATCACTTGAGTTCTTGTTTTATACACACAGTACAAATTCATCGTATAGAAATAAGAAAAAAAACGACATTTTTTGATCATACATTCTGATAAAAACAATATAATCTAGGTAAGAAAAAACGAAAAAGGTCAGTTCTCAATGGGATGAACATGATTGATATTGCATTAAGAAAATCGACACTTGCTATTGACTGCTTCCCTCCCTTCTTACGAGAAAACTCATTAAATATTCGTTTAATATATGAAATGAAGATAAAAGAAGAAAACAAAATTATACAATCTGCCAAGGTAATAAATGATCTCTCGTTAAGTGAACGAACATGAACATATATATATATTGAAATGCCGCTATTTCATCATAAGAAGACGAATGATTGTTTAACAATCACAAAAGAAGAGGAAATATTCGATACATTTTCATTAGAATGTCCTACGATATTTTTTATTTCTATTCTTGTTGAATGAGCTCCTATTCAAAAATAGATCATATTAGAAGCACGTTTCTTTTAACACTATCTAATGCTGCTTGTTTAGCGTCATTTTTTTTTTGAGTATAAGAAGAGCTTTTATGTTTAAAGACAAAAAACTTTAATACAAGAAGAATAAATCGATATCAACAGTCTGAACATTGAATCTTCGTGTACCATTATTTTCTAATGAACAAAACTATTAATTTTTTTATTTGACAATTTACACTTTAGCAAGTTATAATTGATTTATAATTTCAATCTTCTTATCGTAAGATAAAGTTTCTTGAAAATATCTTGATTGTTCTTCAAGATTTTGTTTTAAATGTCTGTACAAGTATAATGATCTTGTAGTTTGCATTGAAGTGAACATATTTAACAACAGACGAATTCAAGAAAAAAAGTGCTTTGTATTTGCATTGCTGTCTCCGACATACATAAGCATTGCGTCTGTCAACACTTATCATCATCATCATCATCTTGCATTGTACATCATAAGAAAGAAAAGAAATCAATAAAATGAGTCGTCGTTTTCTTTTGATTCTTTCTCTCTTGTGCCGAGCAAAATGATAATTCTTGAACTCGATGTCACATATGTGCAAGGAAGAATACAGAAATGTTAGTTTCCTTTCCTTCTTTACTCTAGATATGAAAAAATGAATCAGTCTGCGTCATCAGATCGAAAATCTCTTCTATTATTTAATCTAATTCAACAATATGAAATGTGTCGTCAACAGTCACAATGTTATGGACTTATTCCACCACCACAACCACCCATGCTGCCAGAACTTATTCTCGATAATTCATCGTTTACATTAGCAAATCATCGGCAATATACGAAGTCATTTTTTATTACTTTGACTATGTGTATTGTTTTAATTTCTATTTGTCTACTCAGTGTTATGTAAGAAAGCAATGATTTGTCTTTGTACTTTCTTCCCCTCATCATCAACTGTTTATATTATAGTTTTCAATTCTATTATAAATTACGACAACATCATCATCAAACAAAGCATACCAATCTCGCCGATGATGTGGCAACATTTTCACGAGTAAGAATAGAATTATTCTTAGTTCGCCTTCACATGAATATATTTTTGTTTTTAAGATCGCCCCATCATCATACGATTCTTTGACACCATTAACTACTGCAACAGATCAGTCACCATTATCAACAATTGCTAGCATGTTCAATCTAAATCATCAACAAGTTCTACCGTCCGACGATCAATCATTTTATCATAATCATTCACCAAACATCTATGAAAAGATTCGATTACCATCAGATCATTATTATTGTTCATGTTATTTATGTGTTCAGGCATATCATCATCATCAACAACAACAACAACAACAGTATATTACTAGTATACATCAATTGACACCATATTATTATACGTGTGAATCATCATCACCATCATCACACATTGTTTGCCAAAACTGTTTATTAGACAATTTACATCGTAAAAACAATTGTTTTTGTCATAACTTTTTTATACCGATTAAATAGAAGCCAATGAGTATAATTGTTCATCTGATCAGAAAGAAAAGAGTCTTAAACTATTGCGTACGATCATGGAGATTCACATTTTACTATTTTTTCAAATTGCTATCGCTCATTTTGAAAGATAAACAAGAATCATTTATCATTTTAACTCATTTTTCATATTTTCCAGAGAAAAATATCTATCATAACGGCTGGAGGAAAATAATCATAAGATTCAGCCTTATTTTTTTTCAAATTAATTTTTATACGTAACAAAGTGACCTCATTTTCGAACATAGAAAATGTTCGAAAACTTGTTCTTATCTGAAAAGTAGTCACTTAATATCGATTGTATGTAACAGATTGTATTCATTTATTAAACCGTAGTATATTTCTTTTTAAATATCAATGGATTTTGTTTTTCATTATACATTTTCGATCATTTAGAGAAGTAGCAAAGCATGCGTACTTTATCTTTCGTCGTAATATTTATTTTGCTGATTCTGACAACGACTTTCTATGCAAAACCTACATATAAACCAAAGACAAACAGACTATCGGCTGTAGCTACAATTGTAAATGATACTAATGGTGGCTTGTCTTTGACAACTAAACGTAGTGTTGACCACAAACGTCATGGAAATCGAACAAGAGATTTTCAGCGGAAAATCCACAAGTAATAATCATTTATTTGATAAAACAAATTAAAAACATGGTGTACGGGATTCGCCGAAATATTTTCCGCTTGAATACAATTGTCATTTCATTCTGTTGAAGTCTAATGTGTAACTAAAGTCTTTTTATTTATTTTTTGCTCAAGAAATTTTATTGGAATAAATGATCGTCATCGTCATGTAACAGATTTAATTATTGTCAAATTTCGATTCTTACGAGAGTAAAGATAAGTGCATTCGAAAAAACAGTAGGGGGTATGACGAACGATCTGTACCAATGGTTAGCTTGAAGTTTTGAGTACAATATTTTACGCAGATTTTTTTTCCTAATTCTTGCTGTGATTCATTGTTGCTTTCGGAGCTGACGTTCTATTCGTTAAAATATTTAATAAGAAATTCATATTTATTGTGCTTTTCGGAAATGAAATTGCATGTGTGAATCTTTGTCGTCATCATATGTCGAGTAAAACTAGAAAACATATCCAAATCAGGGTGGTCAGATCAGAAACAATCTCTGAAAAATCAGAAATTAATCAGAAAATGGCAGTTTTTGGCAAATTAGTAGATCTTCCACTAAAATAATGGCATCCAAAATTCTGCTGCATTTCGGTTCACTGATTGGAACTTTATTTTCAAAGATATTTAAATAGAACGAAAGAAACTATAGTGAATATATCGTTTAGCGAATACGCAAACACCAATAAAAGATATTTAATGTTGCGCTTCTTTTTAAATTTAAAACTCGTTCACAAAAACGAGCAGAACTAAATCACATACATTCTGCGTAGATTAAGAAATCCAACGAGAAAAAAAAACGTTAAATTCCATCATCTCGGTATTGTTATTCATATTTCGTATCTTTTGGAATTTGCTCTAGAAAGTTTGTTTAAGATAACATATGCTAATAAAAACCTTCCCAAGAATTATTACCAATCATTTTTATTTTAAGTTAAGCATTATCTGGTTTTATATTACTGGATTAAGATAATCGGACTATAAATGCTTCATGTAACCGAAAACCAATTCTACTCCAGAATTCGAATTCGAATGCGGAATATAAAAGATGATTAATAAAGAAAATTGATGAAACACTGTTGATTTATTATAGCAATGGGTTATAATCGTACCTAGTTTTAGTGGCAAAGCAACGATCTGAAAATATTCCAAATTCAGAAAAAATCAGAAAATCAGAAACATGTTCAAAATTCACAAAAAATTTTCCTAGGCTTCAGAAGATCTGGCCACCCTGATCCAAATACACATTGAAAGTAAGTTTCATTCTACAAACATCGTTTGTTGAGGTTGAGAACGTGGCCATTTTTCAGGTAACTCAATGAGTACTATGAAAACATAAGAAAAAACGCCCTGAAATAAGTAATTTGTTCGCGTAAAACATTGTCATTGCTGTACAACAGATTCGCCCCGATTTTTGTAATAATACGTTCGTTTGTAAAAAGAAAAAACTGAGTAAAAAGAAAGCTAAACAATTTTGTTCCGATTGTTCTCGCTTCACAACATATTTAACTCTATTACATTTGTCAAATTACTTTTCACGCTGACATAAAAAAAAAGAAAACGAAAACGAAAATGAAATCAATGTCATCAGCGTAGCTATAGCGTTAAATGTGTTTCTTTTAAAAAGAAGTGAACTCGAATTCAAGTTAGATTTTAGTAAAGATGCTTAATATTGTTTTATTTTATTTCAATTAAAATAGTATCTAATTTGACAATGAAACAAACGATGACGATTAGATACATTCTTAATTATACAAAAATTGTATTTGATGTGATATGATAATCGTGAGCTTCATGTCCACTATTAGTATGCGATGAGCGAACACTTCCATTTGTAGTATTGTTCATAGTTGTTTGTAATTTTGATTCATTATTTGAATTAGTAATAGTTGCAATGTATGGTGGTCGAACAACTTTTAAAACATTATGAAAACGTTCTTGTGATGATTCATAAAAATTTGATTTAACAGTATAACGATTTCTGTCGATTGAATCCATGGTTGTTTGTCCATTAGATGGATTTTTTGAATTAAAATGTATAATATAATCCGCTTTTAATGGTTTTGATGAATTCATACCTGTCGTTGGTCGACTTTCTCCTATGGATGCTAATCCATTGTTTGGTAGTTCTTCATGATCATCATCAATGGAATTCATACGTGCAGCTGTATGCTTAAGTGAAGCTGATCGTCGTGGATTTGTGACAATTTGAAGATTATTATTTGTAGTAGTCGATGGTTTTGATCTCGTCGGCGAATTAAATTGTTGTCGAAGTGATATTGTACGAAGTGGACGTTGTCGACTAGTTAATGATGAAGACAATGAACCATTGATAAATACGGAATTCATAGCACTATCACCAGCATCTAATTTATTGTTTTGATCATGATAATCTTGTAATGCTGATGAACGTATACCACCGGCTCGAGTACTTTCACGAGATATTTCAGTCGAAGAATTGATCGGTATTTCAAATGTTGATTCAGGTAATCGAGAAGAATCTTTTTCACCTTGAAAAACATATTTTTCATGTACAGAAGTTTCCATTTGTCCTGATTGACTGAGTATATCAGGTAAATGTGTTATACGCGATGAATGTCCGCGTGGTGAAGGAAATAGTAATTGTTTTTTAATATTTAATTCTTGTCCTGCTAGTTGTTGTCGAGACAATGGAGAATAATTATTTTGAAGTATTTGAGGATGTTGAATGGATGGCGGAGAAACATAATTATTACCAGTAAATGCAGCTATTTTCTTCGATGAACGATGTCTATGACGGCGATGTGGTGATTGTTGGGAAGAGTCATTTGTATCTTCATAAAATTGTATTTTATGAAATTCAGAAAACGATACTCGAGGTCGACGAGTTTCATTGGTCCGTTCATGATATTGACGTGATGGTGAAGATTCAGTATCAGTCTCGATTGCCACAGAAGGCTGTGAATTGTTATTCGAATTATTATTTGTTGTTGGATTGGAATCATTTTGATTTCCATTTGACGCTGTATGAAGTGATATATGACGAGATAGGGCAGTGCCTCTGAAATAAGAATAAAATAGATTTCTATGAAGTAAAGATGTTTATTATGATAGAACTATTATCAACTAATGGAATAATTTCGATAACATCTCAAAAAAAAGAATTTCATACAACTTCAGTGTCGATAAAACTACTCAAACGTATGATCGTTTAATATTTATTTTTCTATTATTTGCTTTAATATGTCTGCGTATTTCTTTTCTTTTTTGTATATATATCCGCCAAAGATCCTTATTTTAAAAACTTGAAGAATCAACGATTAAAAAAGCGCCCAAAAAAAGAATAGTAATTAATTATCAAACAAATTACTAGATATAATAAGACATTGCGTTAAGAGTTACAAATTTTGTTCAAGTAGCCGACCATTTACCAAGTTGAGTGCAAATCAAACATTGATTAAAAACACTTTTGTCGATTTCATTCATGGGTGTACGCAATGATATTTACATGCTAGGAACATTAACGTCATTTTTGTATGAATGCCCTCCATGTTAGTATTGTTGCGTAACAACTATTGAGCATTCTTTGTTCGGCTGATGAGTTTCCTTTTTAGGAAAATGATAACATTCTCTTGAAACACATTCTGTCTATGTTAATAAACATTTGATTATGTCATCTATTTTTCCAGAAATTCATGCTACTATATATTTTATCCACACGATATATCTACATGACATTTCTGTAGGTGCATCGTATTCTTTTGCTCTACGTTCAGCAAATCAGCTTTTTGCATAACATAGAGTTACTTAAAAAGTATTCTTTACGCAAAAATTTTCAAAAAGGAATTATTTTATCTTACTTAATTAATCCCGGTAGGGATTTGACTTTTTTGATTTGTCTATCAATAAAAAGCTTTTTCGGTAGATCTGTATTTTCTAATTTTTGATAATGTTGTCTATTATTTTGTTGTCCATCAACGGCTGCTGATGTGAACGGAATAGAATTAGGCGAAGATATCATTGGCGAAGTTAATTCTAGAGTTGGACTGGTAACATGTTTCGATCGGTAATCAGATGTATGTGATGCTGGTTGATGAATATCTGTTGACAAACTAACTCCATTAACATGTAACCAATCGACAGGCAACATGTCTAGAAGAAATTGTTGGACAAAATGCTCCCATGTGAAAACAACAACTTAACACTGTCAATGAATGTTGATGTTAAACGATTCTTTTCTCTTTTTTTCGTGTTTTTTTTTGTTTTTTGATAAAAAAGAGAAAAAAGTAAAGAAGAAAAAAATTATAATAGAGAGATCGCTGTTGTTATTGATGATGAAAAAAAACACAGTTCGATACGCACATCTATACTTGATCGTTTTTAAAAATGAATTAATACAGATGCAAAACGGAATGGAAAAGAATAAGAATAGGTGCATTATGGCATACTTGAAATAAAATGTTTGATGATTGATACTTTCTATTTCTTTTTTTTTTCAGCTTTCATTTCTTTTGTGTCTCTATTGACAAGAACAAAACGTCGCATATTGGATTAGAAATATTCTGTTTATTGAGGATAAATTTCATATACATATATATTTATTATGTAATTATGAGCTTCTTGTTCGGTTTTTTTTACGCTATTCAAAATCGAAAAGAAATAGAGCTAATTAAAGCGAGCAAACGTTGGGCGACCATGTTGACGACAATAAGGTTTATTATTTTTTGCCACAAATGCTTGACCATCTAAGCTCACCTGGCATAACTAGATTTGGTGAAAAAAAAGAACAAAAAAAAGAGAGTTCAATTTTGACGAAACAAAAAATACAACGTACAGAGCAAGTGAAACATTCTGCATGATATGTACCACCCATCGCTTCAAGATATTTGTCGCCTGGTTCAATAGGAAATTCGCATCCACTA
Source organism: Rotaria socialis (assembly GCA_905331475.1). Classification (NCBI taxonomy): domain Eukaryota; kingdom Metazoa; phylum Rotifera; class Eurotatoria; order Philodinida; family Philodinidae; genus Rotaria; species Rotaria socialis. The sequence goes on along the minus strand of CAJNYU010002003.1, from coordinate 43,896 downwards.
CATTTGGTTTGAAACATTCGTTGGTAGTCTAAAAATATACATATTGTATTTAATATTTTTATCTAGATGCAAAACTTTTTCAGTCAATATTACCGCTAATACAATATGGCTGGCCTTCTTCAACATGAAATGATCCATTACCGATTTCTCGTCGGCATGCTGTACATACAAAACACTCAGGGTGCCATGTTTTTTCGAGTGCATGAATGCATTCCTATTTGTTTTTTTTTGTGATTGTAAAATCAATAAAAATATGATTTAGATAATTTTACTTTCAATATTTTATGACCACATTTAGCACAGAAAGGTGCAAAATATTGCTCAAAATCAAGTTCACAAAATAATTTTCCATTTTCTTCAACAAAACCACATTCCATTAGATTTATTGAGCAATGTGAACAAGTAAAATGATCGACACAATAGCAACGATCCATAGCCGAAATAAATGGACCTCTATTCAGAATTTTTATAGAAAAGTCAAACTCATATATATATATATGCCTGGCAATTACCGTATACGAATTGCACATGCAAAACATATAGCAACTTGATTTATATTATCATTTGGATTCAATGAAGCACTACCTTTGATACCTTTCTTGAATATACGACGGCCTATTGCAGCTGCATCTTGTGAGCTTTTATTTATTGATACATTGTCCGTTACTATAAATTTAAAATATATAATTCAAAATATATTTTTAAATTCAAAAACTTTACTAATTGGCTTTGCAGGCGAAACATGAGGTACCGAATTTGGCTGTTGATGTGATTCGTTATGAGGTATTGGTTTTGGCATAGAATGAGATGATGCTGGTTGATACGTATTGGCACTTGAATTTATCTATTTTAAAAAGATTTTTCACGTGTTCAAATATATTTACCTTTTCGATTGTTCTGTATGATGATCAGAAGCTATATCAATACTGAAGAAGAAGAAAAAGAAAAGGTACTCTAAGGCACTGTACAAACAAAGAAAAATGGTACACAAACATTCGCATGCGTGATTTGGTATTGATGTAAAATAATGATCAACTTCAAGTCATGAAAAACTGTAGTTACATCATGCATATAGATGTGCATTGTCTAGTTTTTATTATGTCTACCTTTTAAGTGTACGTTCTATGGTATCTGTTACATTTTCAGCAGAATAGAGACCGATTGGTGTATTAGTACTTGCACTTATTACAACCTGATTGTGTGATATCGGCATAGGAATCTATTCAATAAAATAGATTTATCTAAACGTTTATGGTGTATATCAAAGTTATATGAATTGTATCTTTATACACGTGGATCTTGAACATCATTTTTGTGTACTCAAAAAGTGAATACACTCCAGAATCGGTCAGTGTGTCCGGCCGTAGGCGCGATAACTTTCGAAAGGAGAGTCAGACCGTGATGAAATTTTCCACACAGTTCAATCTCATGAATATCTCGGTCGAGTTCGAAGATGAGAAGAATCCCTCAAGAGATGGTTGAGTTATCGATAACATTGTCATTTTTGACCAGGCCATCCCTGAGGAGGAGTACAGGGATTTTTTTTCAAAAAACAAATTTTTCTCAGAATTATCCACAACATATATAACTCGACTCAGTTTTTAACGCTGATTCCGAATCTGATATTAGTTTTGAACTAAACCGTAGCTTTCTAACGAAACATCGCCTGAAAAACGTTTCACAATGCACAGAAACTGTATCCAGAAATCAAATTGCCTAGTTTCTCATGATAATTTTGATGTTCCGACATTCTAGAATGACTCATATGTCCCATGCACTTTTTCCGGTACACATAACTCTCGGATGAAATCCGAAGTTTCCACATTTATTTTTACAAGGATTATTCTTTTTTAGCAAGTATTTGTTTTGATTGTAGAGAAAATAATAGAATTCAACAAATTCAAGCTAGAATAGAAGGGAAGGACTCCATTTCTGATCAAATTTTCAACTAGATCCAACTGTTATTATTTTTCAAGAACAAAAAAGGTTCGTCTTATCATCGTCAAGTGTAATGCAATACTTATATAAATACCTGCGAGCTATGATGTTGAGGCGGCGGTTGATATTGAGGTTGAGGTACAACATGTGCTGGTGGTCTATGCTGCGCTGGTTGATGAGTCGGAAAATTTGCACGACTATTATAGTCAGCAGTAGTTGGAACAGCACCTCTATTAATTAGAATATTTTAAAGAACGGTTTTTGTTTGTTTTGTTATTTTGACTAACCTTTGTAAAATTAAGTCCAATACATTACTTTGCCGTTTAATGAGTTCGTGAGCTTCTTGATGTTGAAGAAATTCAGCTGATATTTGACCAATTCTAAGAATATAATCATTCGTTCGCATTCCACATCGTTCACTTAAACTATTTGGATTAACGGTTTGAATTTGTAATGGGCCACCATGATCTCTTCCACCTAAAAATTTCATTCAAAAGCAAATTTGGACTCTTGTTTTCCTGGAGAAAAAAAAAGAGTTACCCGCCATTCGAAATCCCCATGGCACACTATTCGAATCACGTTGAATAGTTACATGAAGCATTGTATACGTCGACATCGTAAGTTTTTTGCTATGTCAATTGCTACTAAAGATCTTGATATATATCAATGAAAGGAAATTCATGAATCATGCATATGTCCCCTTTTAGTCTACATACAGACAAAATGTTAGGTCAAAAATGTTCCTTCATTTGAATATTTTTTCTCTCTTAAATCAATGAAAAAACAAAATTTACAGATGGAACTTTTTGAAGAAGAAAATCTCTCTCGTTCTCGTCAATCTAACATCCATACGCGTCTATATGATTGATGTGCAGTAATTTATTTTAGCGAAATACCTTTTTGTTTTTGAAATTATTGTCGGTTCCTTTTTTTGTAATCCGAGAAAAAATACAAATAGATGATTGTTTCTGCTTAGAATAAATAACCTTTCAATACAATGATATTTATGACGACTCTTTTTAGACAAGATTTGTTCTACCCTGCTAAGCTATAAATCAGGAAAATAACATAATGGCTCTTTCTCTCGCTCTCTTGATTTGGCTGTTGTTATTCGTATTTGTCATTTTCCTAATGTCAATAATAAATTCGATAGTACGCCAAATACTTTTCTCCTTCTCAAATGCTGCCAATACCTAGTCCATATCAAGAGACCATAAACATTGATATCATCATCGCCACATTTTGTGGTTGTTCTTTTGTCGATCGGCATTACTTTGACAATATCTTATTTTGTCCGATAACAAAATGATATTCAGCCGATAATAACAGAAAAATATGCTTTTAGTGATAAGAATGCTGTACAATGGAGAAAAGGGATTTTTTTATCATTGACATTTTTTATGCGATTCAAGATTAATTAGTTTCTATGTCAGTCTGACATATTTACAGAATGTTAGTAATGCTTAGTCAATTAATTCATAATCTTTACCACATGAATTCTAAGTTTCCGCAAGAGTTAGCGGTTAAGCAACATGTTCACTGGAAATAATCGAATTTTCTATATCGAATTTGTTGAATTTATTGTTGGTGATCATTCTTCAGCTAAAATTATTATAATTTTTTCTGGAAATGTTTTCTTTTTCGAATGGATTTTATAATTTCCTGTACTGATATTAAGTATTTATATTTATTTTGAATCGACATTTTTGCACCTTTAATAATAAAAATCGACTATTGATATCTCATAATGGTACTTTTACGTACACTAGAAATGGTCATTGGATTTGTTTGTGCTCTTTTTTCATACTCTCAGCGTATATGTGATGTTGACTTGCAATCAAGTCTGAGATGAAATTATTTCGATGACACATGAAAAATGACTCAGAGTTGTTTTGATGCAAAAATGAGGAAAAGAGGTAGCATCGGCTCTTCTAATATTTACGTTGCAATCAAAATAATTTTCATGGACCGACGCAATGTGGAAAGAGAAACGAAAAAGCGATATGTCGAAAACTGAAGCATAGAGAGAGAGAGAGAGAGTCATTTATTACACCTATGATTTGTTGTTGTTTTTATCTTGTTCTCTACTATCACGTGCATCTTGATTGTTTAAAAATAACTATCTTTTGTTGACAAAGAATGCTCAAACGAATAGTAACTACTAGTGTTAAATGATGACAATTGGTTCGAATAAGATCAAATCGATAAAACGAATGACTTTACGAAAGTTGGTAGTATGATTTTATAGTTTTAATTTGTTTTTGCACTTTCACATACTGTTTAACTTCAATGAATGATTCATTGTCGATATGCTTTGATCAGATTTATTGTAGTTGCTTTTCACTACACACAGTTAACATTCATTTCAACGATCAACAAATTAATGCAGTTAGTTCTTCTAACGATTCAATATCGTTGATAGAAATTTGCTTATACCGAAAATGAACTACTGTAGTTTACACATTAGATATTACAATCAATGTACATTTATCTATTTAGATAGATTTTTTTCATATTCAATTGTAATATTGAATGATCATTTAAGTCGAATAAACTCTTACATCTTTTCATCTACGTACACTTTTGACTTAATTTATCAGAATAAGCACCACAAGCGTTACTTTGTGAATTGAGACTATTGAATGTTAGCTACTATTTAAAACTCAGCAGACAAAAATCAGACTACAAAATACTCTTTCGTATTCTTTTAAGCAACTATCGTATGCTTGTCGATCAGTTTCAGATTTAATGTCCTCTTCACTGACTTATCAACGAAAACAAGCGTTTATTATTGGCATCAATGATTATGTTTCCAGTCCATTAGCTTGCTGCATCAATGATGCTGAAATATTGAAAAATACTCTTGAAAGTATTGAATTTACTGTAAAAATGCAAACCAATCCTAATCTCAAAGTATTTCATCAGACTTTTAATGAATTTGTTGCTGGAATTCAGCCTACTGATTGCATACTGTTTTATTTTGCTGGCCATTCGAAACCATATGAGCGTGAAAATTATTTACTAATGTCGGGTCACATTTATGATACAAATAAACCTGAAAGTAGTAACATGATGGACAATACTGTTTCAATAGGACATATCATGAAAGTATTAGTTAACAAAAAGCCCAGTGCTACAATATGTATATTTGATTGTTGGCGGACGTGTACGAATCATAAAGAGCTCAACGCTCAACCAAGTTTACTCTCTGTGAGAGCACCAACGAAAACACTGGTAGCATATTCAAACTGCATACGGCCAGGGGCATGTAGTGAAACAGGAAATGGTGAACACGGTTATTTGATGGAAAATTTGTTAAAATACATAAAAAATCCTAATATTGACATGGAAGCGTTGTTGAGAAAGGTCGGCCGTGATATCCATACTCAAACCAACGGTTCAAGAGTACTATATCAAAATAGCAGTCTCAATCAGAAGATCTTTTTGGTGTCAACGAATGTTCAAAGTGAGAACATATGATTTTTCTCGCGTTTTATTGGTTCTTCCTTTGAACTACAGTGACGAAAACTGCAATTGTTGCCAATCTATATACTAGAGAAATAGCACCTTTTTCTTATATAGCATACGGAAAACATGTCGTTTTTTTTCATTGTCAAAATACTGTCCCCGACAAAGAATTTTTACAAGACAAAATAAGATTTTTTTTCATTCGATTTCATTTTATTTCAACAAACATCAATAGAATACTTGTTTTATTTTATATCTAGATACAAATGGAAATTCAGTGGATAATTCTCCATCGACTCATATATCTATTGGTTTGAATAGAACAAGTCCAAGTTGTCCAAAAGAGCAAGTTCAAACACGAAGCGAAGGTATTGTACGAGCGACCAGTACAGATGCTGCCGAAACAAAATCGTCCCTTCAGCCTTGCGGGTGTTCTCAACAAAAACTAACGGCTGCTTCAATTTTAGATGACGGAACAAGCGCATCAGGAGCAGGAAAACACACATCTAAACCAATGAGTAAAACTGATGGAGTAATCAAATTAGCAGGCAAACCTCATAAAGTTGCACCGGAATTGCAAAGTACACCTTTGAGACCTCCAGAAATATCATTGCCTTTATCTGATGCATACCACCTACCAATTAAAGAACGAAGAGTAAAACCATATCCAAGTAAAATATTTGCCGATCATGCATCGATTCCGTTTGACTTGCAAACTCTATTCGGACATCTCATGCATGGTCTTTCACCAATGAACAAAGAGGGCCCGATGAGTGGCAAATGTATTCATGAAACTGATCAGATGAAAGATTTTCTTACACGAAATTTTGGTTTTCACAATATTGTTGGTAAGTGTATTGTGCAAGGTGTTCAAGCATTCAATTTGGATACACTTCCGTCAACTATGGATCCCAACAGAATAATTTACTTTCCACGTGAAGGTTCTTCTGCGTTTACTATGACTGTTTCTGAAATTCAGCGTTGGCAAAACTCTTTCACTGTTTATGCTGATCGAGAGATTCCAGGACTGGAAAAATCCTTTATTCAGCGAGCTCTTGAAGGTAAAAGTATGAATGGTCGTGAAGCTTTTCATATGAAATTTGTCGTACGTGTTTCCGATTGTCCTGTTATGATGAAGTTCGATGCAAAAGTTTTGCCGCGTTCGCTCTACGACGACTGGCCAAATCGTATCAAACTCATTTCGGTGACAGGCGTTGATTTTGCCGGGCGAGTACATGATGTTGATGATATTCTAGTTTATATCACTAATTGGAGAAACGTCTTTGAGCTTGATCAAGTAACAGGCAAAATGGCAGTATTTGATGGCAGAGATTTTCATCCAGTGAAAAATCATCCACCTGTGCTACTTAGCGAAAATCTTCTGCTTGTCCATCTTAAACGTATGGCAAAATTCAGATTACGAGTGTGTGATCGAGAAAAAGTACAAATCGTAGTTGAGACAGGCATTGGTCTTGGCATTTTTTCTGGCAAACACATTGGAATCGATAGTCAAGTACGAAGATTGGCTGCTCATGCCATGCGATGCGTCATAAAAGAAGAAGGTGCTACATACACACATATTCGTGCTATTGTGTTTGCTTTACCAATCTTCTCCAAAAAGATTGGTGACTATCAAATACCCGATGTCTATCATGATTTTGTCAACGAATTTCATAAGAGCAAATATCATGGACCTATACCTGTGCTTATCGTTGATCATGATATGCATGAATTAGCTGTAGCAATAGCTTGTCGTGGTTTTCGTGTTTCTGAACTCAACCCAGCAGATTCGCATGGTGTCTTTGGTGAGTACTGGCAAAATTATGGGCCTGCAGTGGAAGAGAAGCTCGCTCTAACAACACTGGGTCTACTTGTTCAACATCATTTGATTAATCGTTCGGTTCTCGACGACAGTCGTTATCACATTATATAACTTCAAATATTTTCAAATAGAAAATACTATTTTCTTGGATAATCAAGTGATTCTCTTATTACTATTTTATTAATTCTCGATCAAATGTATGAACAGCATAGTACCCATCGAGGAAGAATGTTTTTGTCAGAGATTAAAATCTCTCTGATGAATTCAGTTTGCATTTCATGATTTTATACCATTGAAATATAGCCAGATAGACCAATTCAATGAAAAATCATACATTCTTGTTTACATCTTGAAGAAGATACTTATCGAAATGTAGTAGAACTCTTTCGTACGTATTTTTGATTGGTATAGAATAGATGATCTATTCACATGCCGACTAAGGAGTGAGTTTTCTGGCATATATATCAAAGCTAGATGTCACCTCATAAAAAATTTCATATTTATGTTAATATCGGAGCCCTCACCTGCAGGTTAGCGATACTTTAAAGTGCACTAAGGTGTGTGGGTGAGGTTGTTAAAGGCTGACTTTGAATGTTCCTGGTGAAATGGCTTTCTCAATTAATCAGTCGCTTGCAATATTGTCAATGTTTTTATATGCGTCACATTATGCCATTGCTCATGGTTTTCAGAAAAAAATCATCAACCAAGTGAGATGAGCATTATTTCTAGATTGCCGAGCCAATAAAATCTCAATGCAACTTCTAAAAAGTACTTTTGCTGCTCAAAAAACGATTTCCAATTAAATATGATGAAAGCTAATAGCAAGCATTTGAGGACTCACTAAAATGTTTGAAGGTGTGGGAAGAGAGCCAGAATCGTGTGCGATGAACAGGCTTTAGTTATACTCGGGCTGTTGAATATAATGAAATCATCACATAGACAGTGAAAGAAATCGAAGTCTATCAAGTAATTTCTACTTTTGAACGCTGCAAAATACTACACATCGTACATAAATCATCATGAAAGCAGCTATTTCACACCGATTGCTTTTTCCTATGCAAATACAGATTTTATTTCTTGGTTTCGATGAGTTCTCTTATGCAGCTCACGCTGAAGTTTTCGCTTGTTTCAAAGTAGAGTCCTCTCCTCACAGTGTTGTTGGGCATAGATTTAAACTTAAAAATAAATATAAATTGAAAATGATGACACAGTTAGAAATGGAGCGCGAAACGCTGCAATATCTAAGCGAATCATTCGATGAAAAACAGAATATATGACTTAGTTGGCAGCGACCATCACGTACAGCAGAGCTATTTGGCATTGAATTAGTTTCATAAGTTATTTTCAAGAGGATTTCTAAAACGAACAAGAACATTAAAAATATTTTTAAAAGAGTTCAGCTTATATATAGTTTGAATACAGCTCATGCAATGCCTAAGTGCATTTTAGGGTAAATCTGTCAGCCTAATCATCATGCATACCAAGATATTACCTACATTCACGTACTATTCATAGCCGCCCGTACAGTAGCACGATATTCAAGCGCACAGTCAGTGAACAATGCTGATTTTATGTCACAACATAAATATTCTGCAGTGTTCTTTGTTTGTTTTAGAATATTCACCATATCGAAAAAAATAACGAATGGCTAATTAAAAATAAAATAAGCACTAAAATGAGCTATACTGACATTTTTCAGCAAGCTGCCGCTGGTGTTGAAAAAGAAGGTCGAATGATTGGGAGAGAAGCTGAAGGTGAAATGCTGGCGAACCAACTCCGAAGTGTCGAACACAGTAAAAGGAAAGAAATTATCATGTGTTGTGTCAGAATGTATACCAATGCGTCTTTTCTTTATCGAATACTCAATAAAACAATGAGAGAATCAAATAATAGTAAAACTGGCACGCTCGGTCCATACTGTTATTTTCTGAAGTGTTATCCAGAGGCGTTAGGACATGATTATTATGTTGGTATCACATATCGTGGCATAAAATTGGACGAAGTAGCTATTGAAATATACAAACAGGCAGTTGGTAAGTACAAGTCATTGTGCTGTTCATTATAGAGCTGAGAGCAAGCGCTAGGTATGGGAAAGCAATTGATATATCTCACTTGTCGGCGATCCCACAGGAGGAAGAAGTTTTAATGCTTCCCAGTAGTAATTTTCGCGTCGACAAGATGAAATATACCGACAGCAAAAATCCAGTTTTTTATTTAACAGTTGTTTGAAGATGCACACGAATAATCATTTACACTCGATTTTAATGAATAAACTTTGCGTGACTTTTAAAGATAATCAATTTCGAATTAACATGAATAAGTATCTTAATATTTCAATTTTCACTGAACTATAATTCTTCCATTGAAGCGAGCTAATGCAGAAAGCCCGCTTTTTATTATCCTTGTAGAATTTTAACTATGAAAAGCTTTTTGTTTATTCTAAGAGTATTGTAGATTATGTTTTCATTCAATCAAATTTATTCATCATTCCCTTTATAATGGCGACGAAAAATGAAAATCAAATAAGAATCCGTGGTCGGAGGATAAAATAGCAGAATGAGCTTACTGTGTAAAAATAGAGGTTGACATAATTGGAGGAGCTTACGAGGAAAAACGACAAAAAGTAGAAATCGATCATTACATTATTGATTTAAGCAAAAACATTCAAATAAGAAAGTTCGATACAAGAAAATAGCGCCCCATACAACGAATAGCTTCAAGAAGAACAGATCGTATTCCACGTCAAAGATTTTTGATTAGTTAAAAAAACGTTGAGTCAATCAGTAACGAATTTAACCATTTTTGTCTAGTTACCACAGAATGATTATACCGCCATGGGCACAAGCTAGATATCTGCAATGCTACAGTGATAGAAGAAGTCGTTGCTGGAATCATTCAAGAAGGTAATCTGTTGAATCCATCACACCCGATGACTGCTGTTAGACTATCAAAGACGTTAATGACGGTAAAAGATCCTAGCCTAGATGAAATTGTAGCGTGTTGCATCAGATTATATACAGATAAGACCTTTTTATGCTATGGAGCGAATAAAGCACTTCGAAAAGGAGATCTAAGTAAAGTGGACACATTTGATGCATATTGTTATTTTTTAAGTTTAATGAACGATATAAAATCATTAATATCAAAGTGCCATATGCAAACTGTTTATCGAAGTATGACACTTGCATCGGACGAAATCGAAATGTACCAATCAAGTGTAGGTACATACAAGGCATGGGAGAAATTTTCATCCACAAGTAAAGTACGTTCAGAAGCTGAAAATTTCGGTCCAGTTTTATTTATCATACTTTGTTTTGGTCATTTACGACACGACTGCGGAATTGACATCAGCTCGCTTTCAAAATTTCATGACGAAAAAGAGATTTTACCGCAGCCAGGTACAAATTTTCGTGTCGATAAAATGAAATATGATGAAGAAACAACGCGGTATCGATTCTATTTGACGGTTGTCTAAAGCTGAAATTAGCTTTCTTTATAAACTTCCTAATATACGCTACAGCCCCTCTTTCTAGATAGCACTCATTTTCAATAAAGATATTCTTACTGATGCAATAGCAATGCGATTTATTAGTATCGATCGATATCTTGATACGTTCATTTTAAAAGTATGTATCTATCGTACTGCAGCCGTAAAACATCATTAGAGATATATTGATAGCAAACTGAAAGACTAGCAGAATTCATTTTTTTTCTACAGGATTCATCTATTTGATGAGAATGGATTAGTCTTGATCAATTGACTTGCTTATGATTTGTTATTGATGCAAATTTTTAGTATTTTGTTTTTTTGTTGTTCTTTATTTTATACATTTACGAGTTGTTCAATCAGACGAGAAAAGAAAGAAAAAGTACACTTATCTTTAATTTTTTGTTTTGTTTTCATTTTATGGAAAAGAAAGAGAAAATAAAGTAAGTGTTTTCTTGTAGAAAACTAATTTTAAATAGAAGTTATGAAGCAAAAAAAACGAATACGAGTAATATGACAACATTGAAGGGTGGTACCAAGAAGAAAACGAGAATTACAAATAAAATAAGAAAAAATGAAGTCCGTTGTTTGATTTCATTAAGCTTTGGGCAAAACTAAAATTAAAATTAATAATTTATAAAATTGATATTAGACAAAATATTAGTATTTTTAGATTGTTAATGTCAAAAGCAAGAAAAATGTTACTCAAAAGTTTTTTTAATAAAACACAGAAATAAAATAAAAAATGACAGACCATTGGAATGTTTCTGTCAAATTATTTCATAAAGCTTCAACGACTTCTATAACAATAAGAATATTTAGCTTTCTTATTATACAGATTGAAATATGTTCACTCAATAGAATAAATAAAACAAAAAGGAAACCTTTTAACGATAGCTATGATGAATAGTTCGTATTTCTTAGAAGAATATAAAATTTAGAGAGAAAAAAGGCAACATTGAATTGAACTTACTTTCGTATGCTTCGTTTGAAAAATGCTGAACATCGTGATCTGCATCTTGATTTAATTTTTCTAAACATGGTTTTACATGTAAAGCCAATGCACTAGAAATAATACGTTAAAGTCAAATAAAATTTTAAAAAAAGTCTTTGTTCATTTACGTTGTGTCAAGTACTGGATAGATACGTTGTAATGTTTTAGCTACATTAAATCGTACATTAGCTACAGGATCACTAGCAAGTGTAACTACTGTTGGTAGCATCATTCGTTGAGTGATCTCTTGACCGCAAGGTTCAGCTAAAATCTATAAAAAATAAAAGCCAATGAAAAATAAGTAATTGAAGGATCATTTGTATACATTTATAGCAAATAGACAAGTCATTCGATATAAATAATTTTGATCACGAGCTAATTGTATAACTTTTGGTATGACTGTATTTTGTGCCCATTCACGACCGAATTTTTCAACTAATTTTTTTAAATTATTTGTTGCAGCTTCACGAATAGCGAAAACATGATCTGTTAGCCAACTCATACAAAGACTGCTAAGTTTTTCATCGAAAAATTCTGCACCCTATAAAGAAAATGATCGACATAGAAACACATGGAAAATATAATTATAATTACTAATTGTCCAGCTAAAAGTGGCATGTATTCAATAATACCAAGACGTACACGCCATTTAGCATCACTAGCTAATTCAACAATTGCTGGAAGTAGACTTTGTGATAATTGACGAACGCCAATAACCTTCGAAGAAATGATGATTTGATAATTTTAATTCTTACGATTACTCAAAAAATACACCTCATTTGTTTTCAATCATTGATTCATTTTTTTCTTACATAAAATAGATTCTATTTTCAAATAGGATAGTACACTACTATCAATATTGAAGTAATCGATAGAAATCTATTCTTTAAATATTTCTCTTTGATATGCAAAATAAATAAAGACGATCTCAAAACGATAGGCTATTGTAAATCTCTGGTCAGAATTCTGCTATGTGCAGTTGGAAATATAGATGTAGAGAAAATAATCATGTTGTTGATGAAACATCACACTTGAGACTATTTTCTATTTTAGACGATTCATACCTCATTGATACATTCAAGATTTGAAATAATATTGAGTCGAACTTCGGGATAATCATCTTTTAATTGATTGAGAAAGAGTGGTAAAAGATGTTCAAGCGTACTAGAAATGAAGAAACAAAAAAAGAAATTACAATGCACATTACTCTTGGAAAAATAAACTACATACTTATCCTTTCCAAGTATAGGTGACAGACCCATAATAACCGAAGCTAAAGCTGATTTAACATGTTGATTCATATCGCCAACCATATCTTTAACACAAGGTAATATTTGTAACATAATTAATTGTTCACGTGAATCAGCTGGTAAATTAGTACAAAAATCTTTTAATTTCGATGCTGCTGCTGCACGTACTTCAGCTTCAGGATCTTTTAATAACGAACAATAGGCGCCAACTAAATCATTCTTAGTTATTTCTGGACCAACAGCTTTTTGAAGCTACAGAAAAATAAACATTTTCAAGTAAATGAATGCATGAATATAAATAACGCACCTCGCAAAGTTTATCAGCAACAACATAACGTACACGCCACGATTTATCTTCTGTTGCAGCACGTAATGTTTGCATCATTTGATGTTCAAGATCTTCATGTCGAAATAGTCCAGCCATAGCAATACCAGCTTCGACAGCTAATAAACGAACACTATCTTGTTCATCATTTGCCAAATTAGTAAATAATGGTACGAATTCTTGTCGTAATAATTCTGGTTCAACAGCTTTAGCGAATTCTCCTAATTTCGATGCTGCTGCACGACGTACCATTGGTGTATCATCTTGACACAGACTTTTAAATAATCTTTAAATTTAAAAAGACAAACGAAGAGTTTTAATCGAATCAAGAAAAATAAAAAGACTATAGTTACTGTCGTAATTCGCCTTTGACATGATTTGAAACACGTGCATAACAAACCGATATAAGACCAGATGCTGATGTACGCGATGTAAACCAATCACCTTGTGCTAAACGTTTAACTGTTGGTACAAAATACGTTTCTAAATCTGTTGTTGAATGTTGTGGTGCTAATGCACGTAACGATTCGACAGCTTTATCACGTACAATGGTTTCTTCAACTTGAGCCAAACTTTCCAATGGTGGCTAGACAAGAAAATATTAAAAATAATTCAATAACAACAAACAATATTCAAGTCATACCAATAAAACATGAGCATAACTCTCACCGCCAACAAGTTGTGTAAATGTACCTAATTGTTCGGCTAATGCTAGTAGTACTTCATCCTCATCATAAATAGTGTCTAGAGAAAATAACAAAGGCTTCGATTAATCATAACAGAAAAACAAGGTGCTTGAAAAGAGATTAACCAGTTAGAAATGGTATAAGTTCAGATCGTGTACGTTCAACGCCAAGTGCTAATGCAATAGTGGATAATTTTTTTATACTATTCAAACGTAACTAAGAACGAAAATAATGAGTAAGAGAAAAAAAGAGTTTCGAAAACAAAAAAAATGTTTACTTGAACATCTTCATTGCGAAGTTCATCGATTAAAACAGCAATTGGATAAAGACTTTCATCGGACTGAATATCTCCAGAGGCCATTCTTCTTTTGGTAAAAATTCAAATCTAAAGATTAGTAAACGTACAATTAGATGACAACGATGGCAACATTATAACGAAAAAAATGTATACTAAATTTACAATACAATGTAGGAAAGACCATTAAGATATTTCTATTGCCTCATCATGTTGTAGTTGTGCGACATCTTTCGACTTTGCAAGATTTATGTTGGCAATCAGTTATTTAAGAAATTATTCATGTTTCATCTCATTTTTCAGCTGAAGAAATTTGCATGGAATTGTTGATTAATTGTATTTTTGAATTGTCGTGACATGATAATCTTAGAGCTTGCTTTATACGAATACAAGAAACATCATTTAAGACACGCAAATGATAGAGTACATAATTTCGAGATCAATGGCTATATCTCACTACAAGATCATTAAAAATGTAATGATTGCATTGCTATAAAAACATTGATGTAATTTCCTGATAGCTTCGTATCAAGGTCTATTGTGATTGCATCCTTGGTTTCATGATATCGAATTTGAAAAACTCCTCGATATGACTCTCTTGCATAAAATAGAAATGCGATGATAAAATTACAAAACAGATCGGAAGAAATATTAGAACAATTTATTTGAATATGACACAAGTAAAACTATGCTAATATCATATGACATTTGTTGTTTTTCATCATGAACAAGATATAGAATGAATCAACACGTTTTCAAACTCCGGTTTTTAGAAATTTAAAATGTCACACTAAAAACGCCATGTATTTCTCTAAGAGTCTTACTTAAAAATAATCTAAACAAATTTAAATAGGTCAATACTTTTTCAGCGGAGTGAATCATCATGGCAACCGTTCAAGAAATATATTTTCCAATCATATTCTGTCTAGATTTGTTTTCATTATTATTATTCATGCTTCGATGAGATTTCGGTGAATGAAATATTTCCCACATTCATCATGGGAATCATGAACTACTAAGACTACATAATAAAAAGAGTTGACGCATCCATCCTGAATTTACATAATGGCATAGAAAACGGTCCAATAGTATATACAATGAAAGCTATTTAGAAGTATCACGGAGACCTCAACAGATAATATTAGTTTTTACTTTTGATTGCAGACATTTCGTCTTGAATATTCAAAACCTAGAATCAACGGAGAGAAATACGATTTCACGTTAGTATCAATAAAAGATTATGATTGTTCTGTTTTCATCGAAATTCTGAAAAATTATCATCAAGAATCGAAGTTCAACAATAAATGGAAAAAAAGAACTCTCATTTGGGAAATGAATACTCGGAAGAGCTCTGTAACTCAAAAAATCTATAAATAATACTGATATAGGTTTCATTCTCATTTTAATTGATAACATGCGATGTCGAAGAGAAAAACAAAAGCTTCTTCCTGTTTTTTGTTCGTTCCAATCATAACCTATAGTTTCTCTTTATCGTCTAAGTACACATGTGAAACGATATTCGCTTTGATAAGAATGAAGAACTTGTTTTGTAAATATTACTTTATACACACGTCTACAGATTTGGTGCTCTTTTAAAAAATAAAAACATGCTACGTTTAATGATTATATTATTATTATTTGGTGACTTTCATTCAATACGAAATCGAATTTTGTTGATTCTATAAATGATTGCATTAGATAAATTAATTCGCTGTACATATTGATTTACAAATCCAGAACAAATAAGTAAAGCTAAGAGATAATGGATTAAATCCGTAGCTGTACTGAAACCATTCGAACAGACTTATCAAAGCTAATCAGGTAGGAAGTTTTATGGCTTTCAACAGACTATTTTCCTTTTCTATTATTTATTACTACTAAAATTAAATTAAAAAAAATCATATTAACATAAGATTGGCTCTCTATTCAACCTTGAGTTACAATCGCCGACATAAAAACAAAACGACAAACCATACATAAATCAAATCGAACGAAGCAGTCCTTTTATGGGACTTCATTTTGCTTTCTGCAGAAAAATATTTTTCAAATCTCTATTGAGTGAAAAAAAACTGTTTATGTTATCGGAATGCTTCGTCAATAGTTTGTTGTGGATTAACTAGGTAGGTTTATTTGTGGCGTTTTCCCTCCGATAGTATACGACATAGATAGAGCAAATAAAGTACGAAAAGTAAGTTTCGCTTCGTAAACTCACAAGTAATATTTAAAAAAAATAACTGATCTTACACACTTGATTTATGCTTTTTAAATTCAGTCATATTAGCAGTTAAATTTATTTAAGTAATGAATAATAATTTCAGCAATGGTCAATTGTATTTAATTGATTTTGTTTTCTTCGATTAAACTAGACCAGGTTGATTCTCTGATTTGAAAGATGTTCTTTTAATTAGACAGAAACCATTTTCAGTTCTCAATTGCTTGTTGTTGAGACGAATGGATCAACACCATAAGTATTAGAATCGAATAAAAAGAATTTGCATTAATTCAATGTGTGCCAATATCTTCGTTATAAAATAGTTGAACCATTTGCACTATTACTGATCCGAATGTATTATTTGACCAACGCTATTCGATAGAGAAACGAGCCATTTAAAAAAAGGTTAAAACAGATGAGAAAAAGGTTGAACTAAGCATCTCATTTTATATTTTATCAATAGATCAACAGTATTTTCGTTCGCTTAATAATTCATCAAGAAACTCTTTTTAGCATGTGCGTTTTTTAATTCGAATAATTGATCGAAAGAAAGAAGAAGAAAAAAAGGAGAAGCAGTAAAATTCATAACTGCGATGTTTTTTTGTTCTGATACATATCAACATGTTTTTAAGACACGCTACTCATTAGTAGTCTATTTAGTTAGTAAGCCAACAGTGTCTTTTTTTAAATTTTGTTTTATTATGTAGCGAGTGACGGATCTAGCTTTGTGTTATGAACTAAATGAAGGTGATCATAAAAATTTGACTTTCTCTTTCTCGAGATCATTATTTATAAACAATTTTCTCGTACGTACACCAGAAAAGAAGAAAAAAAACTGTGTCAATTAAAGCCATTAACATACTTGAAATTCCATGATGAAATCTACTAACTATTGCATTGAAGATACTATTAATAGAAACTGCATATTTGCTAGCTTCAAACTTTTTAATTACTTTACTATTCGAACAATAGAAATAGTATTGTGCGCGAAGACAAATGAATATAATATGTAAAATGTTAGAAGTTTAAAAAAAGAGAGAGTTTTATTGAAGGGCGTTCGTATTTTTCTTTCCACGTTGACGATTAGAAAAGTTTAAAATACAACTATTGGTTACTATAGATATTTAGTCGTGTCACTATTCTGCTAGTTGTTTTTCTTATTCAACAATAAAGAAATAAGGATTAAACTTTATGCAACCGTAATCTCTTCGACAACAAGATGGTCACTCAGTTTTTTTTCTTCTGTGTCACCCGAAATTCGAATGTATGTTTTTTTTGCTTAAAAGCAAACAAAATAAGTTCCTTTAGGAATAAAAACATGTTGTAATAAGTTTCTTTTTATGGTTAAATCATTAGATTTCCCGTGTGTACGCATTAAACGGTAACATGTCTATTTTTGTCATCATTATACATGCATTAAATTTTGTTAGCTCATAATAAATTCAATCTACGTTAGCCAATTTTTCTATTTGTAATAAAACACATTGGTAACATTTGGAAAAGATATGCTCGAGAATAGCGAATAGGTTTCGACTACTCCGTAGAAAAAAATCAACAACAAGAGCAACAACAGTTTTTATAGTAGGAAGCCAATTGTGATCTCTTCCGATCAAGAGTCGTGACAATGCTATATTAAGTGCGTATGTTGTCCAGTGCATGATAGTTGTTTCTTCAAAGGTTGAAGAAAAATCCCTCATAAGATGTTGATGTTTTGAGAGTAATGAAAAATCAAACCACATTATGCAAAACCAACTGGCTTAAATTAAGCAGTTTCTTTTTTCTTCTTTTTTATTTTCTGTTTTTGCAATCGCTTTTTTATCGTTTTTTTGTTCTGCATTGAAGCTCTCATTACCGACAATCTTAGCAACGAGCAGCATATATAAAGCGAAAGATAATTCTTTTTTTTGCTTTTTTCTTTGCTATTTCTTCAGATTCTTTCAAAAAGAGTTTGACTACTTCGTCTCGTTCTCACAACATTCGACGTGGTAAGAAAAAAAATATCATTTGAATTACATGTCTGAGTCAACAAATTACAATACTCATATCGGATACACAAAGCACTAAATAAATATTATACATTGAGAGCGAGAGCGAGAGAAAAAACAACATAATAGCCATTGGTATAAACTACGTACTGTTAATGTTCAGACAATGACAAATAACAAAGTACAAGATCATCTATTGTAAAAAACAATAGGCAAAGAAAACGAAATCATACAAGTAACACGCATAGTTTTACCTAGCCGATACAATCATTTATCAATCATCAAAAATAGAGATGCACATTCACTTATTTTTTCTAATTTGTTTGAAGCATGCTTGAATTTGGGCATCACACCGTTTATATGTGTTCGATACGAACTCGTGCTATGACATGTTTGTATGCAAACGTAAACTTCGCTGTTGTGTATAACACATAAACATAATCATATAAATATTTGCAAGCGACCTTACACATAGACGAAACGAAGAAAGACAAGTATTCAATCCTACTTATATTGTTCTCTTTTATAGAGGGTGTCTATTTATCAGTGCATCAACATACGAATTCATCATTAAAAATAATCAACGATGTCATCATCATCGGATAGCCTGTAAGTGAACTAACCATAGTAAAATCAAAAAAACACAAGACGAAAGAATTGTTCAATTCAAATAAAATTACAATTTCTTATTTAATTATTTCTTTGTTCTCATTTTCGTCGGCTATTGAATCAACATCTTATCCTATATTTTGTTTGTTCTAGTTATCCTCGTTTGCTTGTTCGTCATCATTGGTTTGTACTTGGTTTTGTGGTATTCATATGTGTTACATTGACAGCTGTTGGAATTGTTTGTACACAGCTACCTGATTTTTCTGATCCAAGAATAGTAATATCATATAGTAAATATTGCTAATATTTTATTTTATTGACATTTCACAGGGATGGGGAGCGCGCGGAAAAGGAACAATTTTTTCACAGTTAATGGTTTTACGCCATGCGTCAGAAAAATTCCGTCTTGCATATGAAATTCCATTGGATACAAATGAACTATTCGGTGCATTTGAACAATTTGTTAATATAACTGTTGATGATCTTGACGAAAGTTCGTATCAATCCGATTTACTTTCGAAGTATGATTTATGGCGAAAGAAACAACCAAATAAAGAATATGATGAACTTATTGATTATCGAGAATTAAACGAATCGTTTTATGATAATGCTATCGATAAAAATGAAGTAGTCGACTATGACGATGATGAAAACTCGGAATCAGCATTAATTTATCAATGGCATCGAGATCGACATTTCGATGTACAAAATTTAATAACGAAATATGTCGACGATAAAATGTACGACTCTTTTATTTTTGAAGCTCCTTATTTATTTAGTTTCTGATAAATTTAGGATTAATATTACTGTATTGGAGTTTGTAAAACATTTACCACAATTCGATAGAACTAATTATCAATCAAATCGATTACCTTTTGAAATGCTTCGACCCTATGCGTATTTACTCGAAGAAAAATATCGTGGTCGAACAGGTAACATTATTTCGTGGAAGAGAAATTCACCAGTAAAATAGCCTAGTAACATAGACTTTCATTTCCGGTATAGAAAGAAATACAAATAGAAAACTATGTCTTCATTTTAATTTATCCAATTCCTTATAGTTGCAAAGAATATAAGCGTATGGAATATCTGTTAATGTATCCTGCGGGCACTATTGCAAAAAATAATTTGACTTGCTCTTCACAGTGCAGTAATTCATTATTAACATAAATGTGAAGTCACACTATAGAAAATCAAATATGCAAGGTACCGGTGTAACATTGAACCCGTGTTCTCATAGAGCTAGAAATCGAGTCGAACAAGAAAAAATCACCGCTAGTTCTCTATATGCAAATCTCGTCATACCATGAGCAAAGTAACCAGATCTCGAGATTCTATAGCAAGCTATCGAGTTATCTACATATTAGTTCAAGATACATTTATTGAACATAATGCAGACGTTGTAGAAATCATATACCAGTTGCTTACAACTACCATGATTAAATCACTCAAGGCTAACAAATAGCACATTTATTCTGGGGGTCAATCTCGCTTCTGTCGCTGTTTTGTTTTTGTTTTTGAATAAAATCTCATTTTCTAATTTGAATTTTAAGTACATTAATCATTTTTGGATTGAGTTCGTGTGAAGGCGTCACGCACAATCGTGCTTTTGTTTTATTTGAGCGTTTATATTCTTATTCATAGTCGCAGGAAGTCATTATGACGCTTCTAAACAATGTAATCCTATGCCAACAAGCCTATGTCATGTTTTGAACGACGATCAATGAATTGTTTTCGTGTTAAATAAACCAGAAAAGAGTATTTCTTAACAGCTTTTTAACAACGATTTAAAGTAGTTCTATTGTGTTGTATATTTTAATCGTGCAAGATTTGCACGAGAAACTCCTGATTAAGAATGAAATTTACTGGACTATTATTTGCCGAGTAAAAATTTATTTAAACGTCATGTATAAGTTCAAACAAAACCAACACTTGATTAAGACGAAAATCAATGGCTACATTTTTTTAGAAAGTCTCGAGGTTTTGCTTTAAATAAATCGAAGAATGATGAATCGTTCAAAGATAATTTATCAGCTGTAAGTCTCATATATTAATTTGATCTTTTGCTGCATAGAAAAGTTTTAGAAGAGCATAAGAAAACCAAAGCTAACTTTAATCTGAATTCATTTATAGGTCGTGATGGTATGATCGAATTTTATTTCGAACGCACACAAGCAAACGATGACATATTATCTCTTGATCATTTACTTTCGATTTGTAAATGGGAAAAAACGTTTAAAAATATGCTTTCTCCTGTTGATATTCCGAGTCTTTCATTAGCAACATTTGTTGCGTTATATTCTTCGAAAAACGATTGTCAATTAATTACAACTGAAGATGTCAAACATTTTCGTTCCGTACTACATACATGTTTACCCTATTATATAAATGGCTATATGGATGTGCCATTGAGTGATCGATTTCTTAATCGTGTTATATTAGAACATCAACCTGGTTATCATACTTATCAAGAACAAACCAAAGCTATTTATGCTGCTGTACGACATACTTGTTTTTACAAGAATATTACACGTTTTATCTATGATCATTTTGTCGATAAAAAATTTATCAATGATTTTCAACAATCAAAAAATAATTCGAAAGTATCAATATCGATGATATTTATATATAATTACAAAATAATAAAATATAATCGTACACGTGATCAAACGATGTGTTTAAGACGACAACCATTTTCAACAAGATATTGTGAGGAACGTGGTTGTATGGATGATTATCGTAATAATTTTTTTACAAAAGCATGCGTTGATGAAGAATTATCATTAGATAATTGTGAAAAATATTGTCTATGTAAATATCATTGTCCAAATGAAACCGAACAAGTTAATCTATTAACACCAATTTTAAAAGCACCTGAATTAATTGAAATATTTGTAAAGAATTTCGGTAGAAAAGGACAATTAGCAACATATCAAGATAAATTCGTTAAACTTATTGCATTTAATTTTGCCAATGCTAGAGAAAAAACAGCAATGGCACAGATATATCAAGGTTAGTTCTACTACTGATCAAGGGAAAAATAAAAAGAAGAAGAATTTTAATATTTCAATGTTTGATTTTAAACTCTTTTCAACCGGATATTACCATAGAGAAGGGTACGGCGTTTTTCAAATAGTCGGGTTGAACTCGACGGGCTCTAGTAGACACCGTAGAAAAAGATAGGATGAAATCAGCCTTAGACGAGTGTCGGATCGTATCTTTTCTCTGGATTCAAAGTGATCAGCTCGATTTTCATTAGCTAGAGGTATGATGGAAAAAGGCAGAAAGGAAAAATATCGAAAGGGGAAAATGTCGAAAATAAAAATATCAAAATCAAAATTAATACAAATGCAGATGGATAGAAATGCTGAAAACGAGAGTATATTGAAGTACAAGCCTCCTGCACCCTCAATTCAATCTTACAAGCTCATGTTCATCTCATATTCTTGTTTTCGACATTTTTCCTTTCTTCCTTTTTCCATCCATTCTAGCTAGACAACAATTGAATAAGATAAACTAAAATATCTAGCTATTATTTAGATATGCTTCTTGTTATAATCGCAGCAGCATTAATTATTGGTATAACAGTATGTTATTTACGCAGTGTTTCCATAGCTTTAATTATTGTTATTGGCGCTGCATTGTCGATTGGCGTGAGCTATTTTGTATATCGTATAATTTATCGTATACCCATATTTCCCTTTATGAATTTAATGTCTGCGTTTATATTGATTGGCATTGGTTGTGATGATATTTTTGTATTTTTCGATACTTGGGATCAAGAAAAAGTAGAATGGTTAAGAACATACGAAGAAAAGCATCAAGCAGATAGTAAAATTTCCGTTTCGTTTCTATGGTCATAGGTTATTTGTTTTGTTTCTTTGTTTAGTTGCAGATAACTTATTAAATAATACAAATACACATGAGAGTCCACCGTCAAATAAAAAAATAAAACCAAGTAAATTAAGAAGACCGTCAAACGCATTTGAATCTCGTCATCGTTCGTGTATATTGAATAATCCTGCAGAAGTTCGTAAATTATTATTACGCGAAGAAGCACTAATCGAAATCATGGCTAAAACATTGAAACATGCTGGTTCGTCAATGTTCGTTACGTCGTTCACTACAGCCGCTGCATTCTTTACAAATATGTTAACAAATATTTCATTTGTTCAAGTATTTGGAGTTTTTACGGGAACATGTATTCTAATTTATTTTGTTATTACAGTTACTGCAATCGCTGCTTTTGCTGTAAGTTTAATCATGCTATGTATATTCGCTAGTTTTGGTTCGAAAAAAAATGCAACGCTGATAATTTATGCAAATTTTGTTTCGTAATTTTCCTATAATGGCGCACACGGATAACAATTATGAAGTCGCTAGCCATTTTAGGTTTCGGGAGGAAAATATAAAGAATTTTATAAAAGAATATTGAAATAGATTCTGCATGATCAATTGTTTTAGCCACTCTATTTCATAGAGGTTGGTTTTTGTTTTTGTTTGATGCATTATTTTACTCTTTTTCTGTTATCACATTCAAGGTTATCTACGAAAAATATATTCAAGATATATCAATCCGTGTACTTTCAATATGTTGTTCTGATATTGTTAATGCATCATCAAATAGTGCAGCAGGAAAATTATGTGTTCGTATTTTAAAAAGTCTTGAAAGATTTCGAAATTATCTTTTTGGCCATTTATTTCCGCTAATCATTATTAATCTACGTTATGTTTTTGTTTTGCTGTTTTTACTTATTGGAGTCTTAGGTTTGATTATTTTTTTCTTCTATGACTTTAGTAGAAGAAATTGAAATTCTTTTCTCCATTCTTTAGGTCTTGTTAGTATTTTTCATTATCCAGAATTAAAAGTACCATCAACG
Source organism: Rotaria socialis (assembly GCA_905331475.1). Classification (NCBI taxonomy): domain Eukaryota; kingdom Metazoa; phylum Rotifera; class Eurotatoria; order Philodinida; family Philodinidae; genus Rotaria; species Rotaria socialis. Next base: position 19,945 of record CAJNYU010002003.1, on the reverse strand, counting down.
CAAAAAGTTGCATTCTTTCTTCGAGATAATCCCATGGAAGTTTATGAATTTTCAATGAAAAGTCAATTTAATGGTTATTCAAAAGAAGATAAACGTTTATTTGCTTATCCAGCTGTTTCATTTATTTTTGGTATACGCGATATTGATGATGGTTATATATTTGATATGAATGATCGTGGCCAATTATATTTAATGCCAGTTCATTTGAATCGACATACAACACTTGAATTTTTTAAACAATTCATTGCTCATTTAGGAACACGAAGTGATCTATTTTCTTCAAATTATGATCTAGAAAAAGATTTTGAAGCTTTCTATCAAGTAAAATCTTCACATTTTTGATTCATTAACCAATTATATACATGTGTTTAGCTTACAACCGACAATATTCTAACAGCGAAAGTTGCAGATGACCAAGCTAAATTTAATGTATCAAAAACTAATCATGTGAATATGATTAAATATATAAGAAAAGTGAATAGAAGTTTAATCGATCATTTAATCAATGAAACATTACGTACAAGTGATTATAGACTGGAAAATGATCAATCTGATCAAGAAGATAATATTGAAAGTAAATTAGGCGAAATAAATTTAAGTTTGTATAAAATAACTACGAAACAATTAAAAAATCAATTAATTCCAACGATTATTTATTCTAACTATCGAAAATCATTTAATAGAACTTTAGAAAGAATCTATAAAGAGCAGGTTGGTTTTAAAAGAAAACGTTTTTCATTGTATTTTATATGATGCATGATTATAGATTGAACAGACGATCGATCTTAATCAAATTCGAGCTTCTATAAATGGTACAGTACGTGATGGATTAACTGAAGAATATCAAGGTTCAGCATTAAGAACAGCTATGCAATGTTTAACAGGTGCTGCTGGTGCTAATAATGTACCAGCGGATTTTTGTGAAAAACAACTTACTAAACAACGGTCAATCAATTGGGCAGTTTTACCAGATAAGCCTTCGCCGGTTGATGGAACTGTTCGGCCATTTGCAGTTATTATTACTATCCGCGGTAAGAGAATTTCTACTAGAAGCTATCAAGAACGATTTGAAAATGTCGATTTCTCTTGTGAAAGCCAAATAATTCAGTTGCTCTAGTTGAGCAAGTTATTTTCATACTGAGTGTCAATTTTTAAGATGATCAAAAAGTAATTCTGATATTAGAGCAATAGGAAAGGAGCCAACTATTTTGTTTGAAATATTTATCATCAAATGACAATAGTCACTAAATATTCGGGATTCTAATAAAGAAAATAATAATTTAGACGTTTACTAATGGAAAATATGAGATTGCTTTGTGATGATATCAATAAGCTCGAGACATCTTGCATGTAACCAACATAGGTTCTACTGTTATCCCGTTCGGAGGTACATCACTCGTTTTTATTCGCTGATAATAAGCGATTCTACGGAATATACTAGACATTATAACCATTCGTAGTTTACACTGGCCTTTTACTCAGCATAAACAGATTTTATATGGCACTACTTCTGAAGTTAGTCAAGTTCAACAGTTATTGACGCTTTTCATCTTTCGACTTTCAAGAGTATCGTTATTATTACTGAAAAACATCTTTATTATTATTCATTTTAGGTACTCATAGTCGTACTGATTATGATTCTTACAACAAATATTATCTTAAAGTGAAAAATTTCTTCGATCCATATATAGAAGAACATGCACCAGAACACTTAAAACATGCTTGGTTTTCTTCTCCTGGCTTTGCATTTTATGGTATTCAACGTGAATTACTTGTTGGTTCTTATTCCTCCCTGGTAGCATCACTTGGCATTGCTCTACTAGTACTATTTCTTACATCAGGAAATTTATTTATTGCATTATATGCTTTAATTACTATCACTTTTGCTATAGGTAATTTTGTTTTGTAGTGAACATTTCTTTGAAAAACACCAGTTTGTTGTTTTCATTTAGCGGCTAGCGTTGGTATATTTGCGGTGTTAGAATGGGAATTAGGCATTGTTGAAGCTATCATTGTTATTATGTCTGTTGGTTTATCAGTAGATTTTGTAGTTCATTTCGGTGTTGGTTACATTCATACAGATTCCAAAGATATTGATTATGAAAGAAAAAAAGTTAAAACTCGCTATTTATCACAAACATCGGCAACTGATGATCCTGAAAGTACTGAAAGTAAGTGGTTGCTTTTTCGAAAAATGAATAGTTAGGCAAAGATCACCTCTTTTTTCTGTTATGTATTTTAGAAATATGTACTTGGTGTGTTCTATATAAAGAACATCAAATTGAACGTGAAACACGTGTAACAGAATCTATATCTCGTGTTGGCTCAGCTGTATTTATGGCTGCCTTCACAACATTTGCTGCAGGATTTTCAATGACGCTTTCATCTCTGTGCGCTTTTCGACAAATGGGACAATTTCTTATGACAATAAGTATGTTTGCAAACAAATATCAATTTGTAATCGTGATACATTTTCTATTTCTAAATTTTGCTTTTTAGTGTTAACATCGTGGAGTTTTTCGATGTTTTTCTTTTTACCCTTATGTGTGATTATTGGTCCCGTTGGTAACTGCGGCTCAATTCCATTTTCACGCATAATTGAATTTTTCCAACAATCTCGCTGTCAAAATTAATGAAAAACTAACGATCAGATTTAGGTTTTTTTTCTTGATAAAATCTAGTCAAGATCATAGAATAAATCTTATTTAATCTTTCGTCTACTATCCAAAACGAGTGTTTATTCTGTTGTCAGATTGGATAGTTTTATTCCAAACGAATCATATGTCTTATCTATCCGATTGTGATGTATAAGTTGTTTTATTCTCTGTTCTCTTTCACATGTAATGTGCATTAATCTATTCAAGAAGAGAAAAAAACGAAAAGAAAATCAAATAAAAAATACCCATGACTTTGAATCAGTTATAAAACATTTGGTCGGTACATATTTTTTCCTTGTGTCCCATGAGAAGTTGCATGTTGATTGATGATGATGATAATGTTGCCTTATGTGTTATCGTTTTCATTTTCATTTTCTACCTGCCTCAAGTGCATTTGCATTAACAACGTAGTAATCAATATAGTTATAAATATATATAATATATATTTTTCTTTTCGTTGAAGCAAGAGAAAGAAAAGAAAAAGAATAGCAATCTTTTAATTATATGAGGCTACATTTTCAATCATAAATACTACTTTTCATGGGAGCGAGTAAAAGTACACTATTACCTTTAGAAGAGGAGCAGTCGATTTGTAGCGAAACAGGTAAATCTAAATAGTATTGTCCATTTGGCAATTTAACTATTGAATTTATTTTATTTTTAGGTTTTACATCTAAACAACTGCGGCGATTGTACATCCGCTTTCAAGAACTCGGAAAACGAAATCCAACATGTGGATATTTGACGCGCGAAGAACTCTTAGATATACGAGAAGTATCATTAAACCCATTAGGTCAACGTCTTGTTGATGTCATTATAGAAGATTATGGTTAGATTAAATATTTCTCCTTCGCTTTGAATATCACATTTTATAATTCGCATAGGCGAAGCAAATAAAATTAATTTCAAACAATTTGCTACTGTACTTGCTCAATTTCGCCGTGGCAAATCAATAACTGATTTGAATACAAAAGAAAAAAAATTATTATTTTTATTTAGTGTTCGTTTTAGTTCATAATATTGATTGACAGGGAATTTTATTTTGTTTATGAATAGATATACGATCGTAATCATGATTCAAAAATTGATCGCCACGAATTATTGGGTATTTTAAAAATGATGGTAAGTTAAATTTTCAAGAATACTGAAAATTTGAATTTCTATGGCGAAGGTCGGCGGAAATATTCATGACGAACAAATAGCTACGATTGCTGATCATACTATTGAAGAGTTGGTAAGGGAATTTCGGTTTCTGATTTAAAATAGTATCATGTTGATCTATTTATAGGATTCTGATGGAGATTTAACAATTACGTTCGAAGAATTTTGTAAAACATTAGCAAAAATTGATGTTGATGAAAAAATGTCAATGAAATTTTTAAACTAAACTATTTTTTTCCATGTTATGAATCATACTAGTGCATATGTATTTATTTATTAATAAAATAATTTCAAATAAACTTCTTTTAACGTTTTCATTTTGTCTAGTAAATATGTCATTTTATGTTGACATTGAAATTTCAAATGCTAATTTTAATGTTTATCAAATCGATAAAATAATGTCTTTCAGTAATCAGTTAATTGTTTAGATATGCCGGATCCAATTTTTCAAATCTCATTCGAGAACAATTTATTTCAAACGTGATCGTTATTAAAGTTAAAAGATTTTCCATATTTTTTTAATTAAAGTAGTTGGTAACTTGTACTACTTAAATTATCGATATGATTTGCATTTCTGATAGACGCTACTTTTTTCGTGTAATTTCAGTTCAGCAGAAAAGATAGTAAAACAAACGTTTCAATATTTGTAGATATTATTTAATAGATGTCTTCGAAATTCTTTTTAAAAAATATTCAATTGATAACATTCGATGTTCACAATGTTCTCTTAACAGTGCGAAATGGTGCTCCTTATCACTATGCTCGTTTGGCTCGGCAACATTTAAATATTCCAGCTATTGACGAAAATTTACTTCGATCGAATTTCTTTCCTGCTTTTCGAACATTAAATATAAATCATCCAGGTTATGGTGTTCATACAAATATATCGTCTCGTCAATGGTGGACATTATTAATTGAATATACATTTAAAGATTATAAATTATCATCAACACAAGTTGAAAAATTAAGTCAAATAATTTATGATGAATTTGCCAAAGGTGAATTGTGGATTAAACATCCACAAGCAGATGATGTTTTAAAAGAATTAAGCAAAAAGAAATTACTTGGTGTTATTTCAAATTTTGATGAACGTCTTGAATCACTTCTTGAACAGCATGATGTACGAAAATATTTTCAATTTATTTTAACACCTCGAAATTGTGGATTATATAAACCACAAGTAGAAATATTTTCTCATGCTGCAAAATTAGGAAATATTAAATCAAATACTAATCTATGTCATGTAGGCGATGATATTAAACTTGATTATCGAGCAGCACAAATAGCCAATTGTCAAGTTTTACTACTTTGTAAAGATGAAAAATTAAAACAAAATTTATTAAATGAACATCAAGATATTGATAGAAATCATGTGATTTTGAATTTTAACGAAGTACTGAATATAATTATTTAGAAATCTATAGCAATTTAAGTTGATAATAAAACTATTTAACTATACGTGGTGATATACGATATTGATACATGTATTCCACTAAAAGAAATACTAGACCGCATCAGTTAAGTATTACCTTCTATTACTCATATGATTGATGATATTCATCTCTAGATGGTGTTAGATTAAGTTAGCATTATTACATGAGTCTATTGAATTGAAGAGAATTCAATTTTTGTTGTATATACCAAGAACAGATGTTTATCAGAAGTATGCGACATCTAGTGACGACAAAGATTTCCACAAATAATTTTATGATTAAATCATAAGTAAAAAAACGAGGAGATTTTTCGTTAAGTAAAATCTTGTTAAAATATTTTTCAAAGCATAAAAAAAATTTCAACTCAATCTTTCGATCTCAGTTGTTTAAAATGTTCATTGGTCAAAACGACCATCAGGTCTTTTCGTAAAATAACATAAGAAATATTTTGTTTATTTGTTCTGTTGAATCGTGTATTTTAAAGTTAGATTTTATAGAAAATTCAACTAAAAAAGTCTTCATTGTTTTTTTTAGATTTTTCTTTCCAACAGAAAAACAATACCGAAAAGAAAAAAAGAATAATGTCGAGCGAACATCTGGTTCTAAAAGGGGCCCTTGTCGGTCACAATGATTGGGTTACACAAATTGCAACAACACCTCAATTTCCTGACATTGTCCTCTCGGCATCACGTGATAAATCCATTATAATATGGCAATTGAATAATCAACATGATCCAAGTGGTGAAACAACTTCGTGCGGTGTCCCAAGCAAAGCATTACGTGGTCATTCGCATTTCGTTTCCGATGTTGTTATATCAAGCGATGGTCTTTTTGCTGTGAGTGGTTCATGGGACGGATCACTTCGTCTTTGGGATTTATCCGTTGGTACAAGCACACGACAATTTGTTAGTCACAAAAAAGATGTTTTAAGTGTTGCTTTTTCGGCCGATAATCGTCAAATTGTTAGTGGCAGTCGCGACAAAACAATTAAATTATGGAATACAGTTGGACAATGTAAAAAACTAGAAACCATTAATTTTTACATTTAAGAAAATATAACTGTTTTATTAATTTAGGCAAATATACCATTGTTGAGGATAATCATTCCGACTGGGTATCATGTGTACGTTTCAGTCCAAATCAAAAAGACCCACTTATTGTTTCAGCTGGTTGGGATAAACTTGTTAAAGTAAGATTTGCGTTTCTATGTTAAAATCTCATCTATTTAATAATTCTAAAAACAAAAAGGTTTGGAATTTAACCAATTGTAAACTACGCACAAATCACTGTGGTCATAATTCATACATTAACACCGTAACAGTATCACCTGATGGTTCATTATGTGCTAGCGGTGGTCGTGATGGTCAAGCTATGTTATGGGATCTTAATGATGGAAAACATTTATATACACTTGATAGTGGCGATGTTATCAATGCTTTATGCTTTTCACCTAATCGATATTGGTTATGTGCAGGTATAGAATAATGATTGTATACACATATCTATAGATAGATATAAAATCGAATATTTTTGTCGTTTAGCAAGTGGAACATCAATTAAAATCTGGGATTTGGAAACGAAAACAGTGGCCGATGAAGTTAAATCCGAAAAACAATGTACGTCATTGGCATGGTCTGCTGATGGCCAAACATTGTTTGCTGGCTATACTGACAAACAAATTCGAGTCTTTGAAGTCCGACAACGCTAAACGCAGCATTATGACAACAAGAATACAACAAGAATATTTAACATCATTAATAACAATAATTCTGTTTTTGTATGACCGATTCATCATTTTTAAGCTTCTTGTTTTTGTTGTCAGAAAAAAAAAGAATAAGAAAATGATTTCAATCCGTTATTAGTAAAATGGCTTCTGAAAATAATTCAACAAACAATTTTCGTTAGCCGAAAATAAAACGAAAAATGTTATTTAATATAGGCTATGTTGTTTTATTGAATATAATTTAAAGCAATTTGTTCTTTATCATTGAATTTACAAGAAAATAATGAAAAATATATAATATTCATGATGTCACGTCGTTCACATATTTTTTAATTTTTAGTTCAAAACAAATATCAGATGTTGGTACTATTTATTAAGTGTAGAATAAAAGGCTTCTTACAGACGCATAGAGAAAAATTAGACTCCACTAAAAAGTATAGAAGTTTTTGAACAGACAATATTAAATCTACGACGTAGGAGCTCTTTTTTTTGCTGTTCAATAATGAAACAAAAAATTTCACGTGCCACGGGCAGGAATCGAACCTGCGTCATCCGGACCACAACCGGATGTACTACCATTATACTACCGCGGCTTGGTGAACCTTGGCCAGATCACAGTATTTATCTGGGGAAGTCTTTCGAATAACTTTGTCACGGCAATATACTAATCATTATTGCGTACATTAAAAATAGGTGCGTTAAGTATTAAACTAATGACTTCTTTTTCGCATCTTGAATAAAAACGATTTTATTTTTCTGCTAAACTCATTTTCCCGTCCGAATAGAGTCAGCTAAATGAAATCCCTTCATTATTATTGAAGCAAATGAATCCGACATGACGTTTTCACAATGTTATTCTCTACTAGAAGAGCCAGCTGTGATATGATACATACCGAATCAAGATATCGAAATATCTGTCCTACTATCGAACATGAGAGAGCGAAAATTGGTCGAAGATTTTGAAATAGAAAAACAAAAGCTTTTTTTTAAAGCAGCCCGAACTTTGTGGTGTAAAGCTGAAACTAGCACTAATTACATTATCATGTTAATCTTAGTGGAAAATAGTGGTTCGGACAAATAAATTAGGGATGCATAATAAACGAAAGTAGTTTAAAACTTAGGAAGAAGACCTTCTAACTATTTCATTAGCATGGCCTGTTTTGAGAACGCGGTGACTACCTCATCCTCACCCTCACCCTCAAGATACACTTCGGACTTCGAGTTTCCGTTTAAGAAAAAAGCTTTTGTTCTTCTATTACAAAATTTTCGACCAATTTTCGCATCGATCCATTTTCTTAGACCCATCGAAAATATTGCTTAAATCTAGTAGTTTACTATAAAAAGTTATTTCACATGCCACGGGCAGGAATCGAACCTGCGTCATCCGGACCACAACCGGATGTACTACCATTATACTACCGCGGCTTGGTGATCTTTGGCCAGATCACAATTTTATCTGGGAAGTCTTTCGAATAACTTTGTTACGGCAATATACTAATCATCATTGCGTAGATTAAAAATAGGTGCGTTAACCTCCTGAATCCCGAGAATTCTTGCGTTCTATTCGAAGCTAGAGAAAAATAAAAATATCACTCTCTTTAGCGTTCTGTCGTTCTCAACCAGCTGTATATATGTTGCGTATTTTATCATGTCGCTTGGACTTGTACTATCGTCTTGATATTATGCTGTATTATATAATACGAAAGAAACAAAATATTTCGGAAGAAAAACAAGTCTTATGACATAGAAAGAATAGTTTTGTATTTTCACAGCGTCTTATATTTAAAATGGATAAAAAGAATGTTTTTGATACATTTCATAGTAAAATATAGTATAGACTAAAACATGATCTAAAAAATAGGAGCATAATATTGAATAATTATTGAACTAAATTTAGCTGATATTTTCTTCTTAGTTAGAAGAAAATAATCAGTAATCACCAATGGCTGAATGAACGATTCTCTATCATTTTCTGCTTTTTAAACATATGTTCAAGGATACGACAGAACGAAAAAAATATTCTTTCGTTCTGTTTGTCTTCAGCCTGAAGACAGCGGTCCTCAGGAGATTAAGTATGAAACTAATGACTTCTTTTTCGCATCTTGAATAAAAACGATTCTATTTTTCTGGTTAACCTCATTTTCCTGTCCGAATAGAGTCAGCTAAATGAAATCCCTTCATTATTATTGAAACAAATGAATCCGACTAGAGCCCGTCGGGTCCGGGTCGGTTCCGTGTATAACATTTTGTATTTCCCATGTCAGGGTCCGGGTATAAAAAATAATTTCAACCGGTTTCGGATCCGAATCCGGATCCAATTGAAAATTTTTTACTGGTCGAGTGCGGATGCAACGAGAAAATATCATACAAAAAATAGTTTTGATCACCCAGGTCGATCAAAACGGAACTCCGTTACGGTCCGTTTACCGGAATCAGTTTTACGGACCGTATCTCTATTGTAAAATAGCCGTAAGTAGTCATATTTTCACCGTAAACGATTTGGTATTACTGTGTTCAGTAAAGACACGTAGTATGAACCGTACATTGTGNACAACAAGCTAATAGGTTGTTCGGATTAACTGATGCTGTTGAATCATTTATAATTGATGCATTCATAGTCACCGCTTTTGAAGCAGTATCTGTTGTAATACGTGATATTGATGTACGTGCTAAGAAATCTCGTTTAACTAAATCAAACGCTAAATCTTTCTCATGTGGTTCTGCATCAAAGCGTTTAAGACGAGGATGAAGAAAAGTACAAATGTAATGCTCATCTAGTAGAATCCAAACATACCTTCTGCATTCATCTAAGATAATATAGTTCTCCTTTAAAGCTTAGATTTAAACTTCCATCTTTAAGAAATATAAGAGAGATCCCTTCATATACAGTAAAAAGTAAATAAATTCTTGTTCGTAATCATATACTTATCTACCCTAGTGAAACATCTTGTAAGTAAGATCTTGGCCAAGATCTTAGGTACAGATAAGTGAACAGATCTTGAAAATTTAGGTACAATATAATACGGTTATTTTGTACCAAGATCTTGAATGATACATTCTCAAAGCATGTTTGATATTTTTTCAATTTATTTTAATATTAATTATTCCTGTCCCGAATAACTCAAGCAAGTCAGATGTTGGGATCTGAGCGGCTTTAAGTTGGTCCGATATTCGCCAGACCAATTTAGGGTAGTCCTCTCTCAATCATCGATCGAGATCAGCATTCTCTCGAATAATCAATAATCGAGAAATTGTTTAGAAAAAAAATTATTTTGAAAAATTATGTTTTGCATGTTCAATCATGTTGCTTATATTCAGTCCTGTATGCATAAAAAAACGGTGAATGACTAGATAGCCTATCTAAATAAACTAATGATGTCGCTTTTTGTTTCGCTCAAGATCTTATTAGAAGATAATAGTACACGATATTTTTTCCATGATCTTGCCAAGATCTTAAGTACAGATTTATCTGATGCAACCAAGATATGTACATACAAATTATCTTTTTAAGATCTTAATAAGATCTTACTTACCGATCCCAAGATTTCCAGATCTTGCTTACAAGATGTTCGACTAGGGTAAGGGGCCAAACACACTAGAAAAAATAAAACTGAATTAAAAAATGCGATTGGTTAATTCAGATTTAAGTCATCTTTTTGAGGCAAATGAGTGGTTAATACAGTTTTAATTTGTCTAGTGTGTTTGGGGCCTAACAAAAGAAATAATATAAACACTTATTACGTTGCGTACATTGTTTCTTCTATCAAGAGTAATTGGCTAAGAAAAGAACCAATTATAAATGAATTTTTATAGACCATTAATGAATTATGTAGATATTAGAATGTGCTATTAGTCGGCGACTCTTAGGCCCCAAACAGACCAAAAAGATAAAACAGAATTAACGACTAAATCGTCTGAAAAAGATGACTTAAGTGCGAATTAACCAATCACGTTGCTAAATTCTGTTTTATTTTGTTGGTCTGTTTGGGACCTTAGTCGAACACAAAATTAAAGAAAAACATTGTATTTTCAAAATATCTATTAAAGTTAATTAAAAAATATCTTAAGATTTTCAAGAGTAGAATTGGAATCGACAAAATAATTGATCAATCAGTTATATTTGGACAAAACTTTTTTTTTTGATTTATCGGGTCCGGGGTCGGATCTGAGACTTATGATCTGCCGAGTTCGGGTCCGGATCCCGAACTTTCGATTAAACCCCTCCCCATAATAAAAGCCCATGGCCTTATACAGAGTCTCAGCACATCGTTATTTTTTCGGTGGCCATCTATTGAGGGCCAACTTTTGCCTAATTATTAATTTAAAAAATGAAAAATTAATTAATAATCTTAATTCTTTTTTTTAGAGTTTTTGACTGAAAAAACTACACTATTTACGATAGGAGAGTAAAGATTTTGCAAAAACACTGAAAAAACGGCTATTTTGCCATAAATATTTATTTATACTTATTAAAAATTCTGCATTTTTGTAATTAATTAATTAATTAGTGCAAGGCCTTCTAACAGAGCGCTTGAACTTTTGTCGTAACATGGCCTTATACAGGGGGTGGCCTTCTAATATAGGGTGACCGTCTATTCTGGAGGGGGGAGGGGTGGGCCGCGTTTAGGTTCGGATCCGGGTCCAAAAAATTATTCAGGCGGGTCCGGGATCGGGTTCGGGTCCGGGAATCCTAGGACCCGACGGACTCTAAATCCGACATAATGTTTTAACAGTGTTATTCTGGATTAGAAGCGCCAGCTGTGATATGATACATACCGAATCATGTTATCGAAATATCTGTCCTACTATCGAAAATGGGAGAGCGAAAATTGGCCGAAAATTTGCCATAGAGGAACAAAACCTTTTTTTTTAAAGCAGCCCGAACATTGTAGTGTAAAGGTGAAACTAGCACTAATTACATTATCATGTTAATATTTGAGGAAAATAGTGATTCGAACAAATAAATTAGTGATGCATAATAAACGAAAGTAGTTTAAAGCTTAGGAAGAAGACCTTCTAACTATTTCATTAGCATGGCCTGTTTTGAGAACGCGGTGACTACCTCATCCTCACCCACAACAACACCCTCAAGATACACTTCGGGCTTCGAGTTTCCGTTTAAGAAAAAAGCTTTTGTTCTTCTATTACAAAATTTTCGATCAATTTTCATATCGAGCTGTAAGCGACTGCTCGCTTTCTTTTCGTTCCATTCCTTTTTACATAGTTATGCATCTTTGTATCATTTCGTGTTGTTTTGGGAGGAGGATAATAAGATATGTATATGCTAGATGTCTGTGTTGATCTTCTGTTATCTCCCCATTGTTTTTTGTTTGCTGAAGGATTGAAAAAAGAATAATTGTAAACTGGCTTCTTTTTTGATAAATAAAAGTTTACATTTTGTGTGCCGTGACCGTTTTCTTGATTTACCGTCGTATAAATCACGTATTCAAAATTTTTAATGTCTTCTGATGACGACGAACATCCTCCCAAAGAACTTCTTCAACCACTTACGCAGTCACAACCTCCACAATCGCACGTCACTTCTTCATCCATGGCAACTCCAGACTATTCCACAGTGAAAAAACGATAGCAAATTAGCTTTTCTTCCCGTGATGAAGAAATAAAATATACAGAAAAGCTCTTAGATAATTGTACACTGTATAATGGTCATCCGGATAATTTAATGTCTTGGTTAAGAGACACAGGTGCATTTATTGTTAAAGAACGTTATCCAGAAACTGGTTATCCATTTATTATTCGTCATTTACTATCTGATGATGCACTTGATTATTATCCAGCTCATGAAGACATGATCTTCAATTTTTATGATCTTCGTAAACTATTATTACATAAACAAAATGTCTTAGCACCTGTACGTACCTTGCCAACCCTTGATTCCATCGCCACTTTATCTTTAACTACTGCACCTCCTGTTCTCACGTCTACTCAACTTCCTACTTCCACCACTGATAAAACAATAGCTATGACCACTTATACGTTCGCTCAATCGCTAGAAGATTTAACACAAAATGATATTAGAAAAACTATTATCGAAGGTTTACAACGAAACACTGCAAAGTTTACCGGCGAACATCGGCAAGATGTTATCAAATGGTTGAAAACTCTCGAGTTTAAATTCGATACAGCAGACATTCCAACTGCTAAGAAGTTTTATTTAATTCCACAGTTAATCGATAAAGAAGCACTTGATTGGTTTCAAGAAAATAAAACAAACTTCAGTAATTCCTGGAGCATCTTAGCTGAACATTTTAAGAGACTTTTGATTCTCCAAATCGTGCTAGAATTGCAATGCAAAAACTTCATTCTTATACTCAATCACCGCATCAAGATGTTCCAAGTTTCTGCAGCGAAATGAGAAAATTATTTTCTGAAGCCGACCCACAAATGAGTTCCACGATGAAACTAGAACTTTTATTGGCGAAAGTGAAGCCTGGTTATCGCCTCGATTTATTGAAACAGAAACCAAAAGACCCAACAGAATTCGAAAAAATGGCACAGGATATTGAAAATATATATCTTGTGAATGAAGCCATTGAACAAAATACTGAATTCAACATGTCATTTTCGTCTTCAACTTCCGCTCCTTTTTTCTGATGCACCTCATCCGGTTTCGCCGAATTACCAACAATCGTGTCGCAATAACAATTTTCTTAGCAATAACGGGTACACCAGTGCGTCCCGATACAACTCATCGTCCTTCGCCAGAGGTAATTTTTTACTACGGTTTTCTTCTAGAACTTCATTTAGACCAGATCGAACATCTTCGTATCAATCTTCTAATCGTCAACAGCGCGGTAGCTCTGTCAATTCTCGCAACACCACCCGTCAAAATCTGTTCAACTATCACTCTTCTTCTTTAACACAACAATCTCAACTTCAACCATCGTTATCAACGTCTAGCATTCCTCCACTTATGCCACCTTTGCCTTCGACTTCTTCATCACAATCACAGTTGTCTCAATCTCCTGCATCAGCTGCTACGTTAATCTGCCAATGGTGCTCTCAAGCAGGTCACTCAGCTCGGGGTTGTTCTTTTAAAGGATGGAGCCGGTGACGGATGGTCCTGTCTCCACCACTTCACCCTCTTATCCATCCAAACCTTTCATTCTTTATGCAAAATCAATCGTTAATCATGTTCCATTGCAAACTCTTATCGATACTGGTGCTTCCGCTACATGCATCAGCTTCAACACCCTGCAACGTATGTCTAATTTCCGTTATATCGATACAACAGTTTCTTCATTTGTTCTCGCCGATGGTGTCATCCCTCTTCAAAGCAACGGTTCAGTGGAACTTTCTATGCAATTAGGTAATGAACTCATCAAATTTCATGCTTTTGTTATTAAGAAACTTTGCGTCGATCTTATTATTGGCATGGACTTTCTGATCATATTTAATGCTAACATCGATGTGAAGTCTCAATATTTATCTCTGGAAACTTTTGGTCGTCGTACTTCTATTCGTCTTGACGAGCAATCTCGTCGCCTTTTACTTCCGCTTCACGCACGTCATGCAACTATTTATTGTTCCTCCTCATTCAACGATGGCTATCCTTGCTTCCACTCCAATTTCATCTTTATCAGCATATTTTATGCCTACTTCCAGCTTTATTGAACATCCAAATCTCTCGTCTACTCAATAAATTGTTACCGTTCAGCATCATCACTCACGTTTATTGGTTACAAATTCATCTGATACTCCGGCACATATATCGGAATTTTTCTGTTTTGGTTATCTACTTAGCAACCCGGTCGGATCACAGAATTTCTTTAATCAAATCGCGTTGCTATGTCGTCGTTACAACGAGAAGAAAAATCAACAGACCTTCAACCGTACCGTCACACATTCTCAGCTACCACAACGGCTTTTTAATGATTCAAAGCGTCTTTATCGACCGACCCCTTCGATTCACCATGTTACGCTCAATACTCTTCCTCATTTTTCTTCTTCTCAATTTCAACAAACTCGCGATCTATTAGTGAACCATCTACTTGATCGTGATAATAAAGATCGACTTTTGGCACTCCTTGCTCAATTTTCACAACTTTTCGACAATTCTCGTCACAACATATCTAACATTGTTGTCGAAAATGTTTTTAATACTGTTCCGCATTCTCCACCATCTTTCCGACCTCATCGAAATCGACATCATCGTGAAGAAACACAACGTCTTATTGAAGAATTTCTCGAAGCTGCTATGATCCAAGAGTCGAACTTGCCTTATGCAGCACCCGCGTTTATCGTTCCTCGAAAATACAATCGTCCGAGTCGACTCGTTGTGGATTATAGGGCGTTAAACAAAATTACTATTCCTGATGTTAGTCCTTTACCTCACATGGAAGATTTATTACAAGAACTTGGCAAGGGATACAAGTATTTTAGTCGCCTTGATCTGAAATCCGGTTACCATCAGTTTCGTATACCAACAGCTGATCGGCCAAAGACAGCATTCGTCGTTTCTCAAGGTCATTATGAATTTCGTGTACTTTCCATGGGACCACAAAATGCACCTGCGGCGTTCCAAAAGACTATGTACGCGGTGATGAAATCCTGTCGAGAATTCTGTCATGTCTTCCTCGATGATATCATCATTTGCTCCAAATCATTCGATGAGTATATCAACCACTTAAAATTAGCCTTTGAAGCTCTTGCCAAAGAAAAACTTGTTCTCAATGCTTCGAAATGCTAACTTGCTGTACAACGGGTTGTCGTACTCGGTCATACAGTCTCGGATACGGCTACTGCACCAACCACCGATGCAATCCAAGCCATTTTAGATTTAAAAGAACCACACACACTCAAAGAGACCAACAAATTCCTTGGTGGTATTGCATATTATAGAAAATTTGTTCCGCATTTTAGTCATATCGCGGCTCCAATACATAGAATCTCTAACTTAGCCAAAGATCGAAAGCATCTTTTCAAATGGACAGTGGAACATTCGAATGCATTCCATGCTCTCAAACATTTACTTACAACTGCCCCGCTTTTTCTTCATTTTTCTGTCGACGATTTTCCACTTCATTTAGCGACAGATGCTAGCGGTACTGCAACTGGAGGGTTTTTGTGTCAAGATGTCAATGGCGAACGTCATAATCTCTTTTATCACTCAAAAGTTCTTTCACCAACTGAACAAAAATATTCAGTTCCAGAAAAAGAAGCTTTGACTATTTATCATTGTTTACAATGTATGCGGACTTTAATTTTAGGACGAACTGTTTATATACATACTGATCATTGTCCCATATGTGGTATTGTGACGATTTCTGATAGAAGAGATGCCTGTGTTGATGGTATTACACTTTATTTGATTCTTCATATCATCAACCGCAAGCTTTTACATATAAAACACGCACTTATATATATGAGTGAGTAACAATTCATCGTGCACTCATAAGCTGTGCTAATGAAGGAAGAGATATAGGTGAAGGTAAAACAAGTGATACGATAAAGGAGATATTTGAAGCACATGCAAACACTGTCAAAAGGAACACAAAGATACAGCATATACTTTCCTTTGGTTGTCACAGGTATGTTACAAAAACCAGTGAACAATCGACGCATTGAACGTGTGGCCAATTTAATTCAAGAATATCGTATTGCCGAAATGAAACATATCAATGGTAAAAGTAATTGTCTTGCTGATTATCTTTCTAGACCTTCTGATTATCCACTTTTTGATATTGATTATGGCCTCGAAAGCAAACTTCCATGCTCAACCTCATCAAATTTAACCAATCCTTGCCAACCTTCGAAGAACATTGTTGCCTACATGACACTTCGCCCTCAACAAAAAATTCCTGCACCAGGTGTATCCAGCCTCGATCAAGAGGACGAAAGTTCCGATGCTACATCCTGTACTTCTGAAGATTCATTTACCACTTGTTCACCACTTATCACAACAACTCCATCTCCGAATGTTTTCGATTCGAATCAATTATCTCATGAACAAGCTCAAGATCCAACTATTAGCCGTAACATTTCTCAATTAAATCACAGCTCACATCCTGATTCTACTTTATCTTCTTCGTTTATTATCAAAAATGGTATTCTTCACAAACTTATTACTCTCACTCCTAAATCTAAACGCCGATTATGCGTGCCTTATCTTCCTTCGTCGATGATACAATCTCTTCTTACTGCAATTCATGATGATCCTTTCCAAAGTGGACATTTTTCGATCGACAAAATTATGTGGAAAATACGCACGCGTTATTGGTGGCCTCACATGAAGCAAGACGTCCACAGTCACGTTCAAGCATGTGTCCTGTGTCAGCAATATAATTATTCGCGCCAAAAGAAATCGGGCCATCTTCAACCCATTCCACCGGTCGCTATCCCGCTCTCTGTAACTGGAATGGATTTTTGTGGCCCATTCGCTGAATCACCTCGTGAAAATAAATACGTCCTGGTCGTCACAGATCTTTTTACGCATTTCGTCACTGCTATTCCGTTGCCCACCAACACTGCTGGCATTACTGCATTAACCTTATTCCGTCACATCTTCTGTCGATTTTGCGTTTGTTCCACTTTAATTACAGATCAAGGAACTCATTTTAATAACAATCTTATGAGCGCATTACAACATCTTCTTAGTTATAATCATATTCTTGGCGCTCCTTATCATCCACAAACCAATGGCGTTGTAGAACCTTTTAATGCGTCGATGGTGGTTCAAATTTCCAAACTTCAACAGAAACATCACAACAACTGGAACGATTACCTTGATGCCGTTGTGTTTGCGTACAATAGTTCGAAACACAAAACAACACAGTACTCTCCATTCGAGCTGTTCTTTGGTCGGTCTCCAAAACTTCCCATCGATTCGCCGCCACAGTATTACCAATTTGATCGTCCTAGCAACTATTTTGTACATCTTCAAAAAATTTTTCAAGTTTATCATCAGCAAGCAAAGTTGAATATTATGAACCAACAACGTTACCATGAAAAGTATTATGATTACAATCGTCGGGATCCTCATTACAACGTAGGAGATTGTGTTTTCACAAAAATCTTCGCTGCTCGGGGAAAATTAGACCCACGCTACTCGACCGAGCCAAAGATTATCGTTCAAATTAATCATCCCACATATACTGTAAGGCATGAACCAACTGGTCTTGAGCATCGTTATCATGTCTCTGACTTACGGCCAGTCACCTTAACTTATGTCGACAATGATTCTATTTAAATTTTTTCCAACTACATCATCAAATACAAACAATTTTACTTGATAATACCTCAACCAACCGTTTATCAGTTCGATTCATCAATTGTTACGCGTTGGCAGTTTTAAAACATATCGTTAACTTTTTCTCGTTAATTTTGTTTTGCCTATCTCTCATTCATCACATTCGTATATCTTTCTTTTGTTTATTACATGCTTCGCATTCTTTAACGTTCTCTATTCATTTGTATGGTATTCGCCTCAACTGCTATTGTTCCGTGTTTTTCTTGCCTTTATCATCACTTGTGCTGCGTATTGTTCATGGCGTTTAGTTTATTGTTCATCATTAGCATAAGTATTACTCTTCCATCTTTATCATTTGGTGGTCTACAATCTTGGTTCTGTGGAACTTGTACTGTGTGTCATCCTTGTCTCGCATGTGAATCGCATTTAAACATTTCTCCCAATTGTGAATGTCAGAGGAATTTAAACAACTATAACTGTCACTGTATTACGAATCAGAACTTTAAAGACTATCATACCTCGTCGAATCTTCAACAAATGTCCAGTCAACATAACATTCATGCTACTCAAATGAATAGTAACAATCTCAAACGTCATTTACTTGGGTGGATCATCGGCTTATCGTCTTGTACTATTTTTTTATTATTTCTTATCGTGGTTCTTATTCTTTTTGCACCTACATTGTTACGTCGTTACACTACTTGGCATTCCAAGATGAAGCTTACACGACGGGCCCGCTTCATAACAAAGTTTAATCTGGTCGACCGTTCTGCACTTCCATCCGTCCAATCGTCTTACGACGATCTTTTAAAGCAATTATCTGAACAAAAACAATAGCTCGAAAAATTTACACGTGAACTACCAGCTACGAACAGGTCATTAATTACATCTTCCAAGATTTTTTAAAATATGTTTTCACGTACTCATCTATGGCGTTCTGAAGCTTCTTGGGGAGGGGAGGGGGTGTAAGCGACTGCTCGCCTTCTTTTCGTTCCATTCCTTCTTACATAGTTATGCATCTTTGTATCTTTTCGTGTTCTTTTGGGAGGAGGATAATAAGATATCTATATGTTAGATGTCCGTTTGTTTATCTTCTCTTATCTGCCCATTGTTTTTTGTTCGCTCAAGGATTGAAAAAAGAATAATTGTAAACTGGCTTCTTTTTTGGTAAACAAAAGTTTACACGAGCAATTTTCGTATCGACCAATTTTCGTGTCGATCCATTTTCTTAGACCCAGCGAAAATATTGCTGGAATCCAGTAGTTTACTATAAAAAGTAATTTCACATGCCACGGGCAGGAGTCGAACCTGCGTCATCCGGACCATAACCGGAGGTATTACCATTATACTACCGCGGCTTGGTGATCTTTGGCCAGATCATAATTTTTTTTTGGGGTGGTCTTTCGAATAACTTTGTCGCGGCAATATACTAATCATCATTGCGTAGATTAAAAATAGGTGCGTTAAGTATTAAACTAATGACTTCTTTTTCGCATCTTGAATAAAAACGATTTTATTCTTCTGGTTAAACTCATTTTCCTGTCCGAATTGTCAGCTAAATGAAATCCCTTCACTATTATTGAAACAAATAAATCCGACATAATGTTTTAACAGTGTTATTCTGGATTAGAAGCGCCAGCTGTGATATGATACATACGTACCGAATCATGTTATCGAAATATCTGTCCTACTATCGAAAATGGGAGAGCGAAAATTGGCCGAAAATTTTGCCATAGAGGAACAAAACCTTTTTTTTTAAAGT
>CAJNYU010002002.1:0-20622 GCA_905331475.1 Rotaria socialis | reverse complement strand
CTAACGTGGTAAATATCATGAAAACTCGCATCTGTTTTCACGCGTGAAGTAATTTAACGCGTTTTCTTGAAAATTTAGGTTTTTAACGGCCTTTTAAATATTCCAACTCGTTAAATTTAACATCTGTTTTCGCGCGTGAAGTAATTTAACGCCTTTTCTTGAAAATTTAGGTTTTTAACGGCCTTTTAAATATTCCAACTCGTTAAATTTAACATCTGTTTTCACGCGTGAAGTTATTAACGATTTTTTTGAATTGACTTGAGTCAAGTTATAAGTTCTCGCTACTTTATTATCCTTTATAAATTACGAGAGTAAATAATCTAAATGCTTATGAATCGTTTAAGTAAATGATGAAATTTATTTTGACTAAATCAAATTAAAGTGAGACATCATGAACTCTCTTCAAGGTTTGGATAGCGAAAAAATATGAAATCATTAGATTTGTTTCTCCAATACACACATTTCTCAATGATATCACAAGCCGAGACATAATAAAAGTTATCATTTTTTTCTAATTTGCCTTCTTGAATTGATGGCATATCAATTTTTTTGCCGTTGATAAGTATATAAAAATCCTTTGGATTAGAAAGAGGCCATACTTCTACTAAAGTTTCATCATCATCATCTGTAAATATTGAATTAATTAAACCAAAATGAATTTCACCATTAACCTGAAATAAAACTGCTGAATCATCTACCACTTTTGTATTTGAATAATCAACAGTTGTATAGCGAACTCGACCAATTTTATATGACGAGAAAAATCGAAGTTTTTGATTAGAAAATAAATTCGAGATTCTCTCTACAGCACCTGTTGAGTGAATAGTCTTTGCTGTATATGTTGATGAAGCATAATATCCACGACCATATAAAAGTTTTTCAATATAACTTCTGATATCATCATTTATCGTAGAATCCTGCAGATGGAAACATGCACTTCTAAACGTGTTCAAATTTCCAATCATTTCTATTTCTTCTCGGCGAGTTCCCTTTATTGTTCGCATGATCATACCTAAAAATGATCAATATCAAAGTTAATAATTTGATAATTTGAGAAGAAAACGATAGCTTCTGAATCATGAAAACATATTTAAAAAGTTATATATTTTAACGAATTTTTTTGAAGCAATCAATCTTCAGTCACATAATACATGCTGAAATTTGTTGAAATGAAACTATTTTACTTTTAATATATTCTTAAAGTTCGAAAGTTAAAATCCTTTTGTTTAAAGCGTTGATTTCTCGTTGCTTTTTAAATAGACAATAAATAAATAAATATATATATATATAATGTTTGTATAAAAGTAATATCATACCAAGGTTGCTTTCAAAGTGAAATGTGGAGTATGAAGTTAATGGGCCATAATCATTTACAGTTTGTCCAATATGATTCAGAGAATGAACGACTTGTTGATTATGTCGGACCGTGTACAATTTTGGAAATTCAATGAGAAATTCATGTAGAAGACTCTTAATATTGCCAATCATCCCCGCCGTTACACACCGATTCTCTGAAAAATACATAGCAAATACTAATTTCAGAAAATGATTGTAGTATTTGGCATTGAGGGCGTTTTTAAATATCACAAATCCAAAGAGAAGTACCATTCGTAATTCGTTAGCCTTCAGCTTTTTGAACTTAAGAAGTGAACGAGGTCGTCGAGATGTTGTAGATGGAAAACGAAATGATTGTAACATCGATGATAATTCATCATGATAATAATAACATGACCAGTCTTCTTTTTTGTAATTAGATTTTAGCCAAAGATTCAATAGTTTTCTCTAACATTACGAAAGATTATTTAGTATGTACCGACAGAAAAATCGATAAAATGTTCATGACTTAACGAAAAAAGAGTACTACTTCTTCTACCGTGAAAACGCGTTAAAAGTTCATTTTCAACGAAAACTCACGACATTTCTCACACAAAAAATTGTTTTGCACGAAAATAAACGCGCTAAATTTTGTTAGCAAGTGCATTTTAACGCGTGTTCATAATTTGAAATAAAAAAAATACTTTTTCGCAAAATCAGTACATTTCATAGAATTTTACACAACAAAACGTGGTGAAAACCACTACTTTACTTACGAAAACTCCATGATAAACATTATGAAGGTTGTCAGACAAAAAACTAAATCCAACATCAAAATATTTCAGTTGACGAAGAATACAAGGGCCAAGAATTCCATATTCAGATTGCTTATTTTCTGCTATTTTCTGTTTGAGTTGACGTTTAGCAATACGACCAAGTCGACGCGAAGTTATTTTTGCTATGTCTGCATCATTTTTTTCTTTAATCATTACTAGATGATCATGTCGATCATTTGATCTTAAATTGGGTTGAATAGCAGATTTTTTGATCGGAAAACAATTAATGCAATGATCAGAACCAACAGAAGAGCGTACTGTATAACCTAAAGACAACTTTTGAGAGAAAAAAATAACAGTTGATGAATAAATGCTCACCACGAATTTCACACCTGCCACAACCGAACTTCGCAGTTGGTTCAGGTAGATTTTGTACAAGTGCTTGTGCTGGTTTATCCATACATGCGCAGATTAAGAATACTTTAAAAAATCGTGTCACATAACCTGCACTTAAGCGACATCTAAAATGGTATCCTTTTTCCAGCTCTTTGAGCTGTACGATAATTGTCTCCAGAAAAGCTGACATCTCAAAACGCTTCGGTTTCGCTGGGCCTGGCCACACTCCTCCAAGTATTAAATTTTGAAAACAGAATCTTTTCTTTCGTTTAACTTCATTGATCACAAATGTCACTGGCCAAATCGATTTTTCACTGCAATTAAATGGTTGTATTCCATCCGTGCTCATAGTGAGTGTCAATATATCATCAGATTGTTCATGAAGTAATTTTTGATATTGATCCCCATGAATAATATCTCTCATTTGAAAATTTAAAGGTGATGTACGATTTGAGCATTGTGATAAATGTACATCTGTTGTTATAGCTAATATTGAGTTAAGTTGCTCATGTATATTGAAAATATAAAAATAAGTTGGTAGACTGGCTGGAGGTGCAAAACACCAGTCACAGCTAACACTTGAGCAGCTAAATGCATTATCCGATGCCTTTTTACAACTTGGACATACAAACCATATTGTTCGATCAAGCGTCGATCCAAATGATTTATTTAATGCCTTCTTCACATGAAACCAACTACGAGGAGCATCATGAACATTTAAAAGACACAATAATGAACAAAGATCGTTTATGCAGACTGCTGATAAAGAATGACGAGTTTTCAATGAGACCAACGCTGCTGCTAGATCAACTTTTTCAATTGATCGTGTCGATGATGCGTTGCTACTATTGATCCTATAATAGTATTTTAAAATTTTTTATATTCCTATAGTTGATGAATTTGATTTCTTAAGGATCCTCTATAAAACTATTCAAAATCTCGTGGATTTAAAGAAGTAAATACATTAAAATTTTCGCTGTAAAAATGCGTTAAGAATATTTTTAACGAAAGTTAACGACTTTGTTATCGCAAAAATACATCCGTGAAATTTCGTTAAAAATTATTATTAACGCATTTTCACAGTTAAAAATATATAGCGTAAATTTTCCGTTAAATCAATGTATTTTCACTGATTGTCGGATAAAACAAATAATCATGAGAACGAAACTTGATTTCTGGTTCGTTATACTTAGAAAGAAAATAATCGAAGGTAAAGATTTGTTTTTAGAAAAAAAAGTTTGAAGTCACAATACATACGTATGTTGCTCATGTTCTGATGTACAAGATTTAGCTGCAGTCTCAGATATTAAACTTAAAAGCGAGATATTATCAAAATTAATTGGTGCCTCGTCACTAGACGAAGTAACATCATTATCAAATTCATCCGCAAAATTGTTTGGCTCGTTCATAAGAGCTAAATCTTCATTCAGTTGCTCACATTCTTTCACTAAATTAAAGAAAATTCGAGATTGAAAATATTTTAAACTTAAACACACAGAAGCGGCCGTTTGCTTGGGCCAGACGCATCATTCTTTGTCGATGTACAAAATTATTTCTGTTCATCCGCCATCTAACCATCTTATCTGTCATTTTGCATCGAACGCTTAGATTGAAAAATTTTCAATAATTAAATTCAAATACTATATATATAGAAATATCCAAGAGAACTAATATTCTATAACTAACAATAACTAAATTACTTTAACATTTTAGTTCTCTTCATCTTTCATTGCCTTTATTGTTCAATTATATGCACACAAATACAAACATAAATCAAGTAAAACAAAAAAAAAGAACACATAGCAGTCAATAAATAAAAGTACTATCGCATAATAAATACAAAAATACAAAAGAAATTAAATGAAATCAATCAATAGAATTTGCAAATACTGCAAAATGCACTATTAAAAAAACACAACATCAATGATTACTATAACAAATGTTTTCTTTATTTTTATCATTAGTATATTTTCTGTTGCCCGTTGTTGGCAAGTTACTAGTGGTTGATTGTACACTTTGTCTTTGTCTGTCCTTCTTGTTTTGACTCTTTGCGCTGCGAAATACATTGTTAATGCTTTCATTGATTTTCCCTTGAGTCAGTCCTTCCAACCCGTGAATGAGTTGAACATAATCTGAAATTTGAACATGCACTAGAACATAACAGAAATGAAAACACTTACCATGAATAGCATTTCTGAAATTGTCGTCAATCTCTTCAGGTTTAATTTCATTACGAACAGCCGCAGGATAATAAGCACGTACAATAGCTCTAGCTGTTTTTGTACCATTTTCTTTTTGCAATCGGATCAATTGTCGTTCTTCCATATTTAAATCATTACAAATACGAACTAATTTGTCACCCTTGCTTTCATCATCTTCACGATTGCATGAAAAAATTCCCACCATACGTGTAAAATATCGAATAACGCCAGGATCAGTTGGGCGAGCTATTTGAAATGAGAAAAAATAATTCATTAAAATTAAACACCATACATGAAAAGAAAATGTGCCGAGTTTTCTGTAATATTTTAAACAGTAAGAAAATATTTTCAGAAAACCATAGCTGACTACGAGTCCAGAAAAACATGAAATAGAAATTTCAAATTTGATTTAGAAGCAAACAAAAAGAATATTTTCATAGTCTAGTTCAAAAATGAGATAGGTAGAGAAGAATAATACGTACGCATCCATTCGTTCTTGTACATTTCTATTTGTTTTTTTAATCGACTATTTTCGGCTCGCAGTTCATCCAAACTTGAAGATAGAACGCACTTTTTTTTCTGTACCGGATGTTCGTTTTTATCATCATAACTAAGACGCTTATTTGAGTGTGCAGTATTTGTCGTTTCTAAATACTTTCGGAAACAGTAAAACAATCTATAATTTAATAGAAAAACTCTACTACCTTTATCTTGAACAGATTCTGCATTAGAAGATGTTGTATGTGTGTTAGCTGTTGAATTTTTATCTCGAACTTCAGCAACATTCATCAGATCAACTTGTTTTCCATTTGAACAACGATCATTGCCTAGAGAACAGAAATTTCCATAAGTTCAAAATTCATAAAATCATACTAATTTCTTCTTCTTCATCTATGTGTAAACAATCATCGTTTGATTCAGATGAATTTTCATCCTTTGAATTTGATAAGTTTCTATCAGTTGAAAAATCTTCCATCTCATCTTCAGATTCGTCTTCATCGTCGAAAGTAGTTGCTGGAGCTTTCTTTTTCTTTGCTTTCGATGTCAACAGCTTCTGTTGTTGTTCGCATACACTCAATTTTCCTAGAAAAAAAGACCTAGATATCAAATGATAAACATAAAACTCACCAGTGACTACAATAGTTCCGCGAATTATTTTTTCTCTTGTTTTTTGTGATCTTTTAAATCCCACGATAGAACCAACACGTAACTTGGATTTATCAGCAGCCGTTACAATTTGATGCCATTCAGCAACAATAAATATATCTGCTTCGGTACGTAATAAACAAGCGTCGAACTTTTTTTTTTCAACCATAACAATGGATCAGATGTAAGTTAATACGAACTATCTAAAAGAAGCAAATATCGATAATATTGTAAGGGCATAAAATTTATTGTTAAAAAAAACAATAGTAAATGTACTTTGTCGACTGTGTATAATGAATCTTACACAAGCAAGTTTTTTTACTTTGCTCCTTTGTTTAGCAAGTGCGAAATCGATATGCACAACGATAGATGGCAGATGTTGCTTGATTTAAAAAAGGGTGAGTGTCCTATTATTTTATTAGATTTATATCTAGCAGAATTTCATTTTTATTTATTCTATTAATTTAAGAAAAAAAACCTTTCCTTTTATCAACCTAAAAGTGAGCAATAACCAGTGTTACTGGTACGTATAATTCCTAGTCTAGAAAATTTCAAGAGGATCCACTTTAACATGATTACTGCTTTTGATGGATAAAATTTTCACAGAGTACCTTTAAAGCTTTATTTGCTTATGAATTTGAATTTTTTCGGTATAGCGCAACTGTTCTCCGATTACAAATTTCTGGAACGACGTGGCGCCCTCTATTAAATTTTTTTACAAATTATACACAGCATCTTTATTATAATTCAAATTATTTCCAGGTTAGTAAAATGAAAAATATCCACAATTAATATATTAAAATATTATTTTATGAATTTTGTGTGAAAATCAAAATGTTGTGGTTAAGATAAGCTACACTCACACGCTACACACAATAGTGTGTGTAGCTTATCATTTTGATTTAAACCAATCAAATTGCGTTCCACACAATACCCGTCTTTCTTCTGTGATACCAGAATGATGCGACACTTTGTACTTGTACATATACACACACATATCCACTGATCAATAAACGATCAAACCAAACCAATATAGATTTTTTTAGTTTTATAGTAACTAGAATATTTCTTAGTAGACCTATTATATTTTCTCGTACACTATAAAATATCACATCGCTTCTTTGAGATAATTTGAACTATAATTTTATGAATCCAAAACATGATTTAGGTTTAAATACTTTTGCAAATGATCGTGATCTTCTAAATTAAGAATTTAATTCAGTGAAAAACTGAGCCTCAATAAACAGAATGTTTACTGTTTTAACATTGAAACAAAGCATTCACAAGTATAATCAAAAAGAAAATAAATTTGAATAATTCAAACACAAGTTTTAACAATACTGAAATCTTCAATAGTTAAATTTCATAAAAAAACACATAATTTAAAAGACGTCTTCTAACTTTAAGAATGAAATGCATGAGTAATTTGTAGAGTCAAAAGATTTCTTATAAGCGTTACAAAAAGACTAGTAATGATTTTCAATAATATCAGTACTCTTTCAAGATTTATTGATGAGAAAAGCATCGTAAGATGAAAATAAAAACTCAAATTATATCACGTATACGTATAAATATGTGCAAATAATATGTTCGGNATAACACCAATTTCATATTATGAAGAACAATGTTCTTTCGATCACAAGTCAAATGGCACAAAAAGAAACAACAGTTATTGCTTTAGCTTCATTTGAGCTTAAAATATAATTTTTCTGTAGATAAGAAACAAAATAAAATTATCATAATCATTTACGATTTCGCATGAAACTTGATGATGTTATGTTTCGTTAAGAACAGCTACAATATGTTGCATTTCAATGTCGTTCTGCTGAAATGTATACATGCACATGTTTATATATATATATATATATTCTAGGCGATAGAAAGAACAAGTTGATTCTTAGTGACAAGAAAAATAAGATATGATTATCCTCTTTAGAATTCAATTAAAATAAATTCAATTAATAAAATAATTTAATCAAAATCTTCGAATTGAACTGACAAGTCATGATTCACAATCCATATGTGCCTATCAGGCAATATCTATATTACTTATCGATGAGTATAATGGAATATCAGTAGTGAAACTTGATAAAGTTTCAATTTATTGTACAAATCCTTATCAAACAGTAACCACGTCATCTGTTGATAAAATTAATGAAGCTTTTCACACAGCCCAAAAGACAATAATATTTTTAAAGAAGGTAAAAGAAAATAAATGATAAATTCATTTTTTCTTCAACATTTTCCCTTTTATTTATTTAAAAAATGTTAAAATACTATGTCTACGAAGGATGACTATCTATTTGGAATGAATATAATTTTTCTTGTTTAGATAATCACACCTAAACCTTCTACAAAATTTGTTTTACAAGCACCTGAACCTTCTACAACATTAGTTTTACAAGCACCTGTACGTGTTCGTCTTATCAATAAATCAAGTGGTGTAAGTATATATCAATCATTTTCTTACATGTAGGAATTCTTTTATTTAGGTTTTGGTAATTGGATCAATCAAATCGTTGACAATTGCTAAACAAACTTCGATAAAGCCATCACTGAATCCTGTCATATAAAAACCGTTACAATATTGTTTTTGAATACTTAGACTTATTTTTTATTAGATCTGACTCATCTTGTGATTTTTTTTATACCGTTTTTTGTTTTTTGCACAACATATTATTTTTGACAAACTGTTGACTGTATATTTCTAATAATTTTGTATAATAAAATTTATGCTGCTTTCTTTTTCTAAAAATTCTATTTAAATTCTTGCAACAAGGTGAAAAAATATTGAATACATTTGATTTTGTAAAAGAATCTAGAAATTCGATTTCGATTATCTTAAACGATTTTTTATATGCATAACATATAGATGTTATCCATCAGCGCCATCTAATGTGGAATCCAGAGCTTAGAGGAATCGTGCAATATATCGCAATGGCGATTTTGTGTGTGTATATCGAAGTGTGTGTAGCTTATCTCAACCAACTAATCTATCCATATATCTTTATGGATCACTCACAAATGACCAATCAAGAGAACAAAGAAGAGAGAAGTAGTGAATAGCAGATAGCGCCACTACCTAGCAGATTGGATGCTTAATTTGTTTTGTTCTTGCTGCCGTCGCTGACCTCAATTAATATTTTTGTCCGTCAATTTTTCACTCTTTTATTCTGTTCTTTCCATTGATGGTCTAAATTATTTCCCTTCCTTCGTCTGAAAAAGACGTGCTTTTGTACACTGTCTCGTCTAGTTCAATCGCTCTAACATTTTCTCAATGGCTGTCGAAGAAAATAAAGTAATTGCCCTTTTGATATCAATGCTTGTGAAATATTCGCTCATTTCTATTTTTCTTTTCAGTTCGAGAAAACTTTTGATGTTATTGCTTCATCGTTTGGTACTTTGAACAAGTTGGCTTCTGCTTGGAGCAACACCAACATGACTAGTGTTGAATTTATGGGTAAATTCAAATCCGAGCTTGAATCACTTGAAAAACAAGTGATTGAAATCGTCAAACCCGTCATTGAAACAAGCACAAGTCCTACATCCTTTTCAAATTTATGAACAGACCGAATGTGATAGTCATCTATAGTCTATATGATCTTTAATTGTCATGTATTTTGCAATACTTATGATCATTTTTTGTTCTCAGTTCATATGATATAAAAGTATTTGCAATTGTGAATAAAGTGATCAATATCAGTAAGATATTATGAGTTACATCAATAAACTTCTCGCTGAAAATCAGGCTTTTCGACAATGTCTTCTTTTCTATCTAGGACTAAGGATTCTTTTGTGAATATAACTTTTAATAGTTGAAAATATTATGTCAAGGAACTGTATGCTAGTTTTGTGTAGAGTCAATATCTATTATTGAAACTATATTTAATGACCTATGTCTTGCACGAGAGAATTGAAATCTGTTATCTACACTTGGTAATAATGCATTGACTATAACAGGTTTGCTTCATATGAGGGATAGTTTCTTTTCTGAATACAATGAGAATTCGTTTAGGTTCGAGTGCGACTGTTTGGATAGTGCCTGTTGTCGATGCTATTGAGACTGTAGTTGCAGAATAGGAAAGCACCCACAACTACAGCGAGAACCAGACACATAATCCCTTCGATTCCTTTAAAAACACAAGTTTACTCTCAAATTGAGAATTCTTCGATGTAATAAGTAAACTATTTATCCCTTGTCTAACTTTATTGCTCTGGAAAATAGCTAAGTGAATTTCATATAATCCATGAATCACTATTTTTAGTGAAGAGCATTTGTATTTAGTATAGTTTCGTCATTTTTTGTCTTTCTACTCAAATCGAATCTCATACAAGCTATCTTCCATTTTTCTCTTTGATCGAAAAATAAATTCCAGAAAAGGGCATTAGGCAAACTAGTTATAATGATGACTCACTGTCATTCTTCATAACCACATATGGTTACATTTTATTTGTATAAAAAGAGAAGGCAAACGGTGAATGTTTCTGCACAAAAATGGGCGAAGACGAACAAATAATAGATCCATTTTCGGCACTCGATGATCTATCTGATGTTACTCTGATCGTTGAAGACAAAAAAATCTTTGCACACAAATCCATTCTTGTTAAAAACAAATCTTACTTCAGCCATTTATTAAATAGGAGAAAACAATCTTTTTTAGCGAAAATTTCTCCCGTATTTAGTCGAATGCTATATTCACATGGATTTCGTGAATCTCAAACAAATGAAATTATTTTTCCTGGTAAACAATATTTACATATAATTGAATTATTTAAATATGTAGAAAATTTTTATTGGATATTTCATTTTCCAAAAATCTGTTTAACGGAAATGCGTTGTTTTCTTTGATTTTTTAATAATTTAAATTAATAAATAGTTTAGCAAACGATAGTAAATATGTAATGGGATTCAAAGAAAGAATGCTTTTGATAATTCGCCTTCAATTAAAGAACACAGGAGAAAATAGGGATAAACTTCAACTTGACTTGAATTTTGACTTGTGACTTGACTTAAAATGGGTCCGACTTGACTTGACTTGACTTGTGTCAAAAAATCACTGACTTGCCCATCTCTGGTATTAAACTAAATAAATTATTTATATTTTATTTATCTTGTAGAAAAAGCTTCCCAAGTTGAAATATTTCTCATTAACTGTGCCTAGTTTCACATGTTATTATGATATTCAAATTGTTCTATTACTTTGTCGAATGATAAATCTTGAAGAATTGAAATTATATCTCTCAGTAACAAGATTTAATTCGACCTATGTTGATGGTATTCAATTATATGAGCAATTTCTTATTTACATGACACAATTAAGGAAAATTTACATTTTGTATCAACACCGAAGTCTTCAACGAGAAAGTTCGCGTTGAACTTTCATCGAATGAAGATATTCAACGTAGTTTCATTGGAAGAGGATATCAACAAGTTACTTCATATGTTGATACTAATTCAATGAAGACTGAAGGCTACTGCTTTCTCTATTCAGTTCCATATGATTTCGAAGACTTTGTTCAGCACAACAATTCTTATCAAGGTGGCATGTTTCAGAAAGTTCGACAATTGACGATGTATAATAAAATTCCTTTTGAATTATTTAAACTAATTTCTGAAGATTTTCCTTTTCTTCAATTCCTATATATATCTAATGGTCATCCACAACAAGACAAGTCACATTCATCAACATTAATCACATTTCCTTATCTTACATTTCTCAATCTAAAATATGCGCATGTTGACTATGCTGAACTATTTCTCTTGAAAAACAATGTTCATCTACCTCGTTTGTTAGATCTTCGTATCGAATACCAATGATGTAACGTATTTCAATTTCGATAGATTGAGAAGTCTTGATGTATGTGAACCATTTGTTTGTCCGGAAAATTTTCATCGATATTTTCCGTTGTTATAAGTTGCGTTAATAAACGAAAATAATTTTAAAAAATTAAATATTCTTTTATTTAAACTCTGCTGTACCAAAGAGCAGAGAGCATAAATACATTAATAATCTTTAATTCTCTTCGATACATAGAAAATTATTGACTTTGTTTCATATTAAGATACTTTATTGATGTGTAAAAAAACTTTGGTGTGAGTTTCTACGAGCAAACTCTTTCTGCTTTTCTCTAGAATCTTTACACATAATAGGAATTGAAAGAAAATATTTTGTCATTATAGTCGTATGACAAAAAAGGCGATGTTATTCAAAACTATTCGAGGAAATTCAATAGATATTCGACTAATTAAATACTGATAGATTTCATTGTCAATAGTTAATAAATTTTGAAAATAATCATATGATGTACAAAGATGCAACTTTCCATTGGTTGATGACGATTTTTATACACTTGAAAAAATAAGTTATTTATCGCCAGTGGAAATATTCTCGAATAGACTATTGAGTGTTATCGCTAACATACAGAATTCTAAAATGCTATCTCAAAAGGTATTCAGCGGTGAACTTCTACTTTTTTGAAAATACAGAACTCATGTAAGAAAGCTTTTCTGCGCAGCTCCACTAAGACCAAAATGTGTAACTGACGTATTATGAATCACCTAGATACTGAACAAACAGTGTTTTATTTGTTTTTCAATACAATGAGTTTCATAATTTGTTTAGGAATACGACGGAAAAAAATTAAATCACCTGAATAAGTAAATACGTAGAATTTATTTCAATTAAATTAAATTTTTATAATTAAAAAACAACCTACAGACAAGTTAGGGTTCGATAAAATTCTTATGAGGCTGTCGGTATACAATAATATTGATAAGAAATATTTCATATTTCTATTTTTGATCTCGAAGTAAAATAAATACGAAATGAATTTGATGTTTAAACATCTTTTTACTATTAATAAAAAAACATGTTACTTCCGTAATTTTTTTCTCCCTCGTGTTTACTACAGGAGAATTAAAAACAAACTTTTTTACAAAAAAGTATTCTTATTCTTGTTTTTATTTTATTCCAATTAATATCTGTGTTATAATTATTGAATTATATTGTTATTTGTATATACAAACATAGGAAATCATCTTTTACAGCAATGTTTAATATATCTAATACGTGTCAACATACCATATAGTGGTTGCTATTGTGTATAAGAGTAACATACACTCGTTGCTAGCATCTCTAATAGTAAAAAGATACGATACTGTCGTTGCTATGGTCTTTAATAGTAAAAGTACAGCTTTTGAAACAAAATTATTCAACTAAACGCTAATTATAATGATATCCAATTAATGAAAATACATTTTAATTACTGATATGACTAGTGGTGAACACAAGCTATCGAACCGTATTGAAATTTTATCTTTTTAACGTTTTATGTCTGTAACGGACGGGTAGGAAGCAGCAAAAATCTTGGTTTTAAAACTTACACTCACTATTTTCTTCGAAAATATGTGAGTTCCAGAAAACTATTCAGTGAGCAAATGAAGATTGATATTTAATGCGGTGCGAAGCACAGCATTCATGTGGCGCGTCGCGAGTTTTTTTTTTCTTTCAAACTTGAGTACGCATAAAAAGTTCTAATTAAGTGACGCGATGGTCTAGATAACCGTAAATGATAAAAAATCCATTCAAACTAGATATAATAGTATGGAGATCGAACTTGAGCAATCTTTTTTCCAATTTTCAATACTAAGTTTTGTTCGCCTAAAAATATCATTCGACAATGATGATTTTGAAAGGTTTTATTGTTTGATAGTTTCGAGATAATTAAAATGACGTCATCAAGTAATCTTAGCCAATAGTCTATTTATTCACATCTGATCTAAAATAGTGAATCATGAAGATAATTAAATTTTCAATTGAAATCGTTCTCGATAATTATGTTGATAAGGGAGAATAGAGTTTTCTCAGTTACGAATTTTGAAATGGTGGATACTTTTATCTTATTCTCAACATCTTCGTAAATTCGTAACGCGTGTTTCACAGAACATTCATATTTCAGTGAAACTTGAATACCATATAATTAAAATGACCTCATCAATAATTTTTAGACAATAGTCTATTGTTTTACATCCAAATCAACGTAATGACTAATGAAAATAGATAATCGTTCAATGAAAATAATCGTTAGAAAACTGATTGTTACATTTTTAGAGATCTCCAAGTCATGAATTTCAAAATGACCAATTTAAGAATAGTGAATGCGAAATTTTTATTCAAAATTCGAAAACGAAAATTTAAAAAAAAAAGATTGTAATGAATTTAAAAGTGGATTATTTATTTTTTAAATCTTATTCTCGCTACTTTCGAAAATTCGGCTCGTGTGCTTCGCACCGCATTTCGTAGTCGAGTGAAACTCGAATACCATCTAGTTTATTTAGCACATTGTTTAAGTTGAATAAAATTTCGACTTAGAGTCGAATTAAATATTTTGGATCTGTCATATTCGATCTCTGATGACGGCAATGTTTGTATGAATTCAATTTTTTCTTGTTATCTTTAAAGCGTTTTCAAATATTTCACGTCAATAATGTCATTCAAATGAGTAAGCGGGTTTTTTTCCAACTGCAAAATATTACTTTTGCTCGTTCTCTTCTATTTGCAGACGAATCGATCGATGTATTTTTATTCGCTGCCTTTCAATTGTAAATGTCACATTCAATCACATGGCACCTTAACTATTACGAATTCAAAATTTATTGAATAACAAATGTTTCTCATTGTAGAACTATGACTAACAGAGATCGAATGACGAAAAGAATTGCAGATCGAGTAATTCTATGTTGGCTTGATTTAGAAGCTCGGAACATAGAAGACAATATTCATCGAAAGATTGAACAACTTCGGATAAATGTTTACGCTGCGCATTCATTTGATGAATGGAACGCCTGTATTGATTTTATAACATCAGTCGATGAACAAGATATTATTTATCTCGTCGTTCAACCTGAACATCTAAACGATGAATCTCTATCGTTATTTGATTCAATTCCTCAACTGAAATCAATTTTTCTATTATGTAACAACCAGAGGTGTCCACAGGGCAGGGCACAGGGCGAATATTTTTAAAATTGATCAGCCCTGCACAGGACAGGGCGGAAATAGGCAAACACCAGGGCAGGGCAGGGCGATAGCTGCGTGCCCTGCAAATTTCGCATTTTTACTTTAGTTTGGAAATAAGAGCGATTTCATTTTTCTCGAAAAGTTAAAACAACCCATGAGAAATTTAGATAGCAATATCACATTTAAATAAGATATTTTATAAGATAGTCTTTAAGTTGCACGATACTATATAAGTATAAGTCCAATCAAAATAGCAACAAAGGAAAGAACATTAGTTTAGTAGCCCTCATTGAAATAATATTGTACCGGTGCCATCACCTTCTAATTGTTCACACGATAATTTTCTTATGATCTCTTCTATTGGTGAAAATGAGGTATTCATTTTATCTGAGTCAAATATCTCTGTTATTTGTAAAGCTTCATCATATAACTATAGCTATTCATTTAAAACCCTTTTTAAAAAGAGAAAGACATAACTTTTGTATTTAAAAAATTGAATCAACATAAACTTCAGCCTTGTAAAGGAGATCATTTGCTCACTCAGCTTTTCTAAATAAAAAAAATATTAATTTGAACGAATCCCATATCATATCAGCTGCTTCAAATGTTATCATAAATTAGCTTATAGAGTCACGAGTGAAACTAATGGTTTTCTTTCATACGCAGATTAATGATTTCTTCTAGTGTCAGCATGTTCTTCTGTTGTTGGCATAGAGGATTCTCGGTTGATTCAAATAAAAAGTGTAAAATCTGAGCAGGTGGATGAAGTTCTGTTCATTAGATTAATTGAAAACTAATTAAAAGGAAATATCTACAAGTTCTTTTTCATTTTCTTTTATACTATTGTTTGTAAATCAAAATCTTTTTTGTGAGCTACTTATCAATAAAAGTCAGTAATGCAGCTTAAATATTAACTTGAAAATTATTCTTTTTTTTTGCAGGGCAGGGCAGGGCACGATGCAAAAAATGACAGGGCAGGGCAGGGCAAAAAAATTTGAAATCATTTTGGTCCTGCCAGGGCAGGGCGAAGTACGATAGAAAATCAGGGCAGGGCAGGGCAACAAAATTGGCCCTGTGGACACCTCTGGTAACAACAATAGAAATTACGATCGCGAACGACTAAAATCTTCCAGAAAAATAATTCTAATTCAGGATAATAATAATCTGATTTTTAATCAAATCGAACAAAATATTCGACAAAACGCAAATCAAGCAATTGGTTTGCAAGTATTTCGTGCACAAAATGACAAAATTACCGATGCATCCTTATTGAATCAACTCGATACATCATTTATGTATTCGCAATTGATTAAAGAAATGCTTATTGACGCTGAAGTCGAATACGCTGAAGACAACATAAATGATTTCGTTGATATTTGTCTTGCTGAAAATCAAGATAATCAAATGCAATCAGAAAATCTTAGATCTTTTCGAAATACCTACAAACAGCATTCATCAGTTTGGTGGTATACGAAAGAATCGTTTCTCTATTCCGCAGTGAACAAAGCTTTACGAACGCAAGACATGACTATGTTAATCGCAATGGGTTTTTTCATTCGTGATCTTCATTTACAATTAATTGAATTACAAGAGACCGATATAGAAAATCAATCGCTTTCAATGCTTTATCGTGGTCAAGGTATGACCATGAAAGATTTCGAACGTCTTCATCAACAAATCGATGGCCTCATTTCGTTTAATAATTTCCTTTCGACTAGTTCGGATTATGATGTATCACTCATGTTTGCTCGTATAGTGCTCGAGACAATCCATTACATGTTGGCATTTTCTTTTGTATTCGACCAAATGCAGCCATAACGACACATGATAAAAAATCTCTATCTCCATTTGCTTCATTGAGAAATGTTAGCTGTTATCCGAATGAAAATGAAATTCTTTTTTCTATGCATACAATTTTTCGAATTAAAAATGTTCATGAGATCGATGAACGTTTGTGGCAAATCGATTTAGATTTCACCAATGATCAAGATCAACAACTCAATATTCTTCTTGAACAATTACGTTCCGAGATCTATGTGCCAGGTGTATTCAACGTAGATAAAGTTGGAAAACTTTGCTTGAAGATGGGCGATTATGATGGAGCATTAGAAGTTTACAATACATTACTACCGATGTTTCCTGAAAATTTAGTTTTTCTCTGTTATGTTCATAATCATCTTGGTTTAACTTATCAACATCTGGATCAAATCGATCAAGCACTCATGCATTATGAAAAATCCATTGAAATTCGACGTTCATGGGGAGATGAGGAGAATAATGATCGATATTCATTGGTGACTTATGCAAATCTCAGTACTCTTTATGCAGAGAAAGGTGATCTAGTTAGAGCTCGGCTAAACTGTGAGCATGCACTTGCTTTAGCTTAGAGATGTGCAGGGTAAGCTTTTCTCTTACCCTGTACCCTGACAAAGGATTTTTTTTGTACCCTTATCCTACCCTACCCTGTAAGCCCTCTACCCTGACCCTACCCTACCCTGTAAAATTTTATATTTCATTACCCTTACCCTACCCTACCCTGCCAGAAGCTTACCCTGACCCTACCCTACCCTGTAAAATTTCAAGAATTCTTTACCCTTACCCTACCCTACCCTGAATTTTTTTTAGAGTTGTTTACCCTACTCCACACTGTAACTTTTACCGTATAATACCTCTATGGCTCGTTAATCTTATCCTATTTCACTCGGTAGAACCTACCAACCATCCCTGTACCATAGCTAGTTATTAGTTTACACTCTGTTGATGCTATTCCAGTACAATGATTGGAAATAGAATGAGAAATACAAAAGTACCATAAATTATTCTTTTATTTCATTATAATTGACCAGCTTTTATGTTCGCCAAAATTACTCGTTTTTCTCTTCGGATATGAGTTTTGATAATTTTTTGGATATATTTACAAATAAAAATCTTTTTATCAAAGTATGAATATTTAAAGAAAGCAAAACAATAAATTAAATAACAAAAGAAAGACAATCGACTGTTTTCACCGACGGTCGAACTTATATCGCTACTATATTAAGTACAATATGTCAATGTGTCTTTGTCATTGTATTACGGTTGGTTTATTCATTCTGCGACATGAATAATGGTTGGAAGATCTCACTCGAAGTTAGTCACTTTCTTAACGGCTGAGCTAAAAGTACCTGTACTTTAATTTTGATGATTTCTCTCTCTTTTTCTGACTCAACTTTAATTTATTGAATTTTTATTTCCATCATAGTGTACTCCACTCCACTAAACGCATACCCTGACCCTACCCTACCCTGCTGAGTGTTACCCTGACCCTACCCTACCCTGCAGGGTAGGGTAGGGTAGGGTAGGGTAGGGTAGGGTAGGGTAACCCTGCACATCTCTACTTTAGCTAAACAAACCAAACATACTGAAAGCGAAAATCCGATCGTATATAGTAATCACTTGTCGATTTTGGCATTCATTCTACATGCTGAAGGTAAACTCGAAGAGTCGATCGAGACTTATCGAAAAGTCATCGCATTACGACTCGAATATTTACCCTCGAATCATCCAGAATTATCTTGTGAATACAGTAATTTAGCTGTAGTTTATAGTGAAAACAAAGATTATTCATCAGCTATTGAATGTTTTCATCGTGCTCTCGACATTGCCGAGAAGTCACTGCCAGACAATCATGAACGGCTAGCTACAATACACTTCAATATTAATGTAGCGAATGAAGATTTGGCGAACTATGAAGAAGCGCTGAAACACATTACTAAAGCAGTGGACAAAGCACGATTATCACCAACATTCGATCAAGAAAATCTCAACCGATGGATTCAATCTATGCAGCAAATCGAAGAAAAAATAGACGCACATTAAAAATGCTTGTTCCATGTTTGTTTTTCTTTCTGTCTACAACGAAAATAAATCCTTTTATTTGGTACAGTTATCCTACTGTACGCTCTGAAGTTAAACGTTATTTGAATTTCTGTAGTATTGTTCATGAACATTGATCCAACAGCTGGTGATCATTTTTTTTTGAAACAGTCATTAGTGCTTTTGCTAGTTATTTTCTCTTCTAATTGAAATTAATCCATTTAAAATCGTGCAAACTGCTTTGTCAAATTGTTATCATGATGATATAAGCATATAGAAAAATAAATAGACATTAATCATGTAAGAAATTCATAAATTAAACAAGGAAAAAAAAGCAATGTAGCAATATATTACAGTAAATGTTTTATCATGGTTAACAAACACTACTACTTGACATTTTTCTTTTGAACTCACATTGATATTAGCATTTTCTGATTTAGATGATAACATACTCGACATGATCGAAGCAACCATATCTTTGAATGCTAGTTCGACATTATTCGAGTCTTTTGCCGATGTTTCAATATACGGAATGATTAATGAATCAGTGAATTTCTAATAAAAATAAAACAAAGTAGTTTATTGTGTATGCCGATTGTTTTGATACCTACTTTTACTTTTGCATAGTCAACAACTCTCTTAGCTGCCAAATCATATTTATTACCAACTCATAACTTCTTGACATATTCATTTCCCTTGCGTTCAATTTCTGTTTGCCATGTTTTGATATTGTCGAACGATTCCTTTAAACAATGATACTTGAGTGTGAAGAGACAAAAATAAACATAATTAAAGTTACATACAAGATCTGTAAGATAAAGAAAAAAGATGATGATACCCTGTGCACCACGATAATAAGTAGCGGAAAATAGAATAAATCAATACAATCTAATCAATCTTGTTCATATTAGTTCGATCGAACTGATTTTGACATTTGATAAAACGATCATGTTCATTCGATTGCTCTTGAGGGTGTAGGTGTGGATAAATGACAAAGAATCCACACACCGCTGATATATTGTGTCAAGGTCATAGTTATGAAACACCGATTGACACATTGTTACTACTTCCATGTTAAAACTTAACACTAAGCATAATTGATCAAGAATATTGATTTGTCTATGAAAGTTTTCCCGTACTATTTCTAATATACTCTAAAATCTTTTCCTTCACTTTTCTATTCATGCTTCGAGTTTGTCAGTGTCACATTAATTTTTTTTTCGCAATTTTCATAGACTCACACGAGTAATATGTTTGATGCCGCATTTTGGAAGAAGTGTTTTCACACGCCATTTAAACAGGCAACCAACAGTTAATAACACTAGACTGATTTTTTTGTTTTACACTTTGAAAATTTTGTATAAACCTGTAGGAATGATTTCGACCCCCTGATAGCACTAACATTCCTCTTTATGTATATTTTTAACAGAAGGACACATGAAATCAGTTTTTTTGATCTTATTCAAGATTTATTGTTCACTCGTGTGATACTACTTAGAATATTTTGGTAGAATTGTTAACTCTTGAACACAAAGAAAGTGTGTTCGACTAGTCTTGAAGCAGTGTGATCACTAGAACTATTTTTAATCTATCACGATCACGAAGACGACGATTTCTATTATCAGAGGTAGTACTAGAACAGATGATAGATCCGTAAAATTTTATACTTAGGTTCACTATTATATACGATCGGTTGTGTTTATATTTTACACTATCTTATATTCACGTTGTATATGATCGGTGTCGCCATACTAAATATCAAAAAAGTTTTATTTAATTAAGTATTTATTTTGGGCTATCATTTTAGTGGTCAGTAGAATAAATGAAATGGTCAGTAAGCAAAATAATTATAAAATCAGTAAAATAAATGAATGA
The DNA here is from genome assembly GCA_905331475.1 of Rotaria socialis. Lineage (NCBI taxonomy): Eukaryota > Metazoa > Rotifera > Eurotatoria > Philodinida > Philodinidae > Rotaria > Rotaria socialis. The sequence continues at coordinate 39 of CAJNYU010002002.1, read as the reverse complement.
CCAGTAAAATAAATGAATGGACAATAAATTGAATGAATG